>PVIA01001821.1:194790-246599 GCA_004024845.1 Tonatia bakeri
AACACCAATCCAAAAGAACCTTTGCACCCCAATGTTCATAGCAGCACAATTTACAATAGCTAAGTGCTGGAAGCAACCTAGATGCCCATCAGTAAATGAATGGATCAAAAAACTATGGTACATTTACACAATGGAATTCTATGCAGCAGAAAGAAAGAAGGAGCTCCTACCCTTTGCAACATCATGGATGCAACTGGAAGGTATTATGTTAAGCGAAATAAGCCAGGCAGTGAAAGATAAATACCATATGATTTCACCTTTAACAGGAACCTAAACAACAAAATAAAGATTATTTTCTTTGGAAGCCTTTTCAGACTACCCTACCTCAAAAGAATGACTTAAGTGCTCTTTACTTGAATATCATAATACCTAGTTCTTTCCCATGGGGTTTATTACCACACCCTAATAAAATGGCCTGCCTATTTGTATGTGAGTTCTTTAAGGGAAGAATCCTTATGTTAGTGTCTACTACTTTATTATACTCTAAAAGTATTTGTTGAAACAATGAAAGAAATAGGAAATTATCTGACCCCTAAAATCTAGAAAATAAGGGCAATTTTAACAAATTACCACTTGCATTATCTTTCATTTAGAGTGGAATCACATTTGAGGAAGGCCAAGTAAACCAGAGCTCTGATCAGAAAGTAATATTAACTTCCTTACATATTCATAGTTTTCTGGACTATAAGCCCATACCAGGGCACCGTGAAGGTCACAGGTCAAATAATTCATAAATATATATCATCTGAACACTGAGTCATATATTAGTGCTGAAAGGCATACAGTGGAATAGATGGGGAGGATCTCTACTTTGTAGTCAGAAACAACTAACATGAAACAACACTGGGTGATAAAACATGGTATTAAATATATTGAACATATATTTAATAGAATATATATTTAATATTGAATATATATTCAATATATTTAATATTGAATTAAACACTGAATTATGTAGCATACGATTTCCTAAACTATAAGTGGCCGTAAAGGAAAAAAAGTTGCAGGGCCAAAATTCTCAAAGCAAAGGTCAAGGGGAAGATCAAACATGGACGACTTGCACAGGTTAGCAGTAGCTCCCGCCAGGCACTGTGCTAGACAAACACCTTTCTAGAGATTCCCATTCAATACTCATTGTCGCTTTTCAAGTCAGGCATTGTAACTGCAAGAAGAAGTAACAGACAAATTAAGTAACTTTCCTTGGCAAAGTAATACCACCAATCAAGGTTTTATCTGTTTTTGAGCCTGGATTCTTTCAAAGCGCTATGTGGTGACTGACAGAATATATAGGAAGAAACAAAGAAGTGAATTAAAAATCATCCAACAAAAGATAGGGTAGAAGTAGGTAGCTAAAAAGAGAACTAGTAGGGTAAGTACAATTTCACTAAAGACAAAGCAGTAGGGTATTTCAAGAAGGAAATACAGTGAATAGTGTCAAAAACTACAAACAGGTCAAGAAGACTGCCTTTGTCATTGTGTTGGACACTGAAAATGGTGAGTTTTGAGAGTTTCTTCAGTAAGCGAGTGGAATGAAAACAGTGCTTCAGAGGTACGGACAGAAGTATGCTGGGAACGAAGCAGCACGGGCAGAGGTCTGTGGTAAAAACAGAGTAGAGAGAAGTCCCTGGAAGGAAGAGTGGCAGTGAAGTCAAGCAAAGGCTTCGCTCAAGATGGAGAGATGTGTATTACTGAGTCCAAAGGAAGGAAAATGGATTGGAAAAGAAAGGGACAAGTGTGGGGCGAAATACCTCAATGGAGTGTAGCGGGGGAGGGGTTAGCACTTCTGAGACTCTTCTGAGACTGGAAAAATTTGAAGAGATGTCTGTAGTGGAGAGGAAAATAGAGTGAGATGAGCATGAGAATCAATGAGGGGTAGCCTTGATTTTTTTTCTTTAAGAACAGGGTGACGGAGCCCGCTAGCTGAGGAGCGGGCCAGTGAGGGAAGAGTCGCAGACTGGAGGAGAAAGGAAGGCTGTTGCAGCTGAAATGGAGAATGTGAAAATTGTTCTTCCACAGGATCATCTACATAAACCTAACTGCTTAAAAGGTATCTTCCTTCCTGATCAAATAAAAATGATGATTTGGCTCTTATAGATCCCCAGAGGATTTTAGGACAATCTGGATGGCATGAAATGGCAAGGTCTTCAGTGTAAAAAAAAAAAAAAAAGTGGACAGATTGACCAATATAGAAATTCTGGCCGTTCTCCAAAATTACAACATGTCATTGGCAAAAATTGGAAGTAGGAGCCAGATCTCAATTCAGTTCTATTTCTGCTGCACTCCAGAGTTTTTCAGATAACATAGGTATTTATATATATGATTTAAAAAGCACTAGTTTAAAAATATCACATTGTAAAAAAATGTATGGTGAGAAACATACTGAATACTTAGTTTACACATGCTCGATGACATCCTTTATTTTGTTTTAGGGGGCAAATAATGTTTTCCTATGAATCAAAAAATGTATAGAGTATTTGTAAATGTAAAAAAATAGGGAACTACTGACCTGGTCCTCTCAGACTTGGATTTCTTTTTTTAAACCACTGAATGCTATTCAGTCTGAACTTCTTGGTTGAGAACTAAATCCTAGATGATAAACACCAAACAGGAAACAAGGTTCGGGTAGCCATGTACAGTCAGCCAGGTTTATTTAGAGATTCTCTTCTCCCGCCCTTGTGCATCTCAGACGACCAGGAACCCAATTCAGTCCTAAATTCTCAGATCCCTGCCCATCTACGTATCACCCCATATTTCCAAGGAGTACAGATTGCAAAGAAAGTGCTCTGAAGAAATTACACTTTATTATTATCTTGGTTTAGGGAACCAAATATTTCCTGTTCACAATTAATTATTTACATGAAATGTTATGGGCTTGGATTTTTTCTTCTACTCACACTAAAATTAAGTAATAAAAGACAAAAACAAAAAAACACACTATAAACAATGTTAAAAGATAATTAAAAGACTTGGGGAAATAATTTTAATAAATTTAATATAAACTGACCTCAACTGCAATGATTTTCAAAATCAGTATGAATAAACATAAAATCTCAGTAGAAAAATTAGCTAAACACATAAACAGGTAATTAAGAAATGAGGGATTAAGAGATTGAAAAAATATAAAAAAATGAAAGTTAAAATGACTGATCATTACATTTGGAATGACCTATTCTCAATTCTCAATAAAAATACTGATAATTTATTTAATGTTGGTAAGGATGGAGAAAGTCATTGTCAATAACAATGTTAATTTATTAAAACTTATGGTAGGCAATTTGGTAACATAAGTCAGAAATGCGCACACCCTTCACCCAATGATCTGTCTTTGAAGTATTCCGTAGGAGCCATGGTCATGCACAAACGTGTAGAAATGCATAGACCCAAGCAAATTCACCACAGTGGGGCATATGGTAAGGAAATCTGAAGGAACCTAATTATCTATCAGGAGATTTTAGGTAATTTTAATGCATCCATACAATGGAATTATTTATACCTTTTAAAAGGATAACATAGGTGGATATTCATTGATGTAAAAAGTTATTTTAACATACTTTTAACTGTAAGAAGAGAGCAACATGCATTAGAGAGTATACTTTTATCTACATAATGTTATATGTTCAATCCTGTAAAAAGGAGATGTCTGACAGGACACTTACAAAATGTTAATTGTGCTTTTTTTTTTTTTTTACAAATAGTGGAATTTAAGTGTTTCCTTTAACATCTTCCACATGCTTTCCATATTGTTTAAATTTTGACTGCTTATTATATCTGTAATAAAAAGTAAAATAATAAATATTTCAGATAGAATATTTAGAATTGGAAGGGAATGGGATGCATCATCAGTTCCACCATTTCAATTCTAGCTGAAAAAACAGGTCCAGAGATAAGGAATGCTTGTACCAGTCTCTGTAAATTAATCTTCTGACTTTCTGTACTCTTCCCTTTCTATCATATCACCTTAACATGAGTGAAATATGCACAACAAAATAACTCATTAGGACATTTTTAAGTTGATGAAGAAGAGTCTTCTTTTATATTGTACAGTTGAGCCTTGAACAATGTGGGGGTTTGGGCACTGACCCCCCCACACAGTCAAAAATCCAAATGTAAGTTTTTTAACTCTCCAAAATTTTTACTACTAATAAATAGCCTACTACTGATGGGAGGCCTTACCAATAACATAAATACCAATAACATAAACCGTCAACTTTTGACATATGACATATTTTATATGTCATATGTTTTATATACTGTATTCTCACAATAAAGTAAGCAAGAGAACAGAAAACATTATTAAGGAAATCACAGCAGAACAAGAATACATATAATAAGTACAGTATATATTAGCTTATTTTTATTTTTTGCTTGAGTAATAGTTTTGTGAATTTGTTTATTATTAATCTAGAGAATGTTAAAAAACATCAGCATAGAAAAATTTCAGATAGGAAATTTTGTTTATATTTGTTTCTGTATCAAATCCTTTTATTTTTATCTAGTTTTTCTATGAGTTTTCCAGTAGTTAACTGGTTATATATATTTTTTCCTTTTTTATTTAAGTCTAGTTAATGCACAGTTAATATCATATTAGTTATATTAGATTTAAACGGCACATATTTACTGGAATAAATTCTCATGTAAGTGGACCACACATTTCAATCTCGTGTTCGTCAAAGATCAGCTGTACCCCTCTTGCTTAGCATATTAACTTCATACTATAAAAGAAAGAGTAGGCCAAAGTTAATTCAAGGAAGATGTGTTGGAATAGTAAAACCATAGAAGTTGGCAAAGATTCTGAAAATGCTTCAAAATTTACATTTGCTGTTATTAGGAAGGCTTCTTTTAAGCCATATAAAACATAAATATTCACAGAAACTTGAATTAAGCTATAACAAGAGCAATGGGTTTCGTGACCTGGATGCCAGGCTTAATGTCATAAATGAATGATGTTTTCGGCTCAGAGATGTTTTTCTAAATGAGTCACAAATGCAACTACTATAATAATAGTTTCTTGTCATATTCACAAGAAAACTGTTCAAAGAGAGTGAAAAGCTTATCACAGTTTGACGGCTTTCTGATATGGGATGTTAAAATTTTTACAACCTTATAAATTAAGAATACTAGAATGCAGTGACCAGATGTGCAGCTTCCCTTCTGGAATTTCAAATGTGTGGTGTGCACATGCACACCACAGAAACCGTCGCTCTGAAGGCAGAAATTTCTCATCAGAACGTGCGTCTCTGCTCATGCCGTCATCAGCCTTCATCTCTTACCCATGGTGCTTACATTTCAGCACCTCGCATGGGTGTCTTCTTTTCCACAGGCAGCACAGACGTCAGGAATCATTCTAGAAGAGAGAACTAGCTTTGTCCCACTATGGTTGACATGAGTGCCCATGAAATGCTAAGTAAAATGTTGGGAAAACCATCCATAAAACCTCAAAGGAGTTTTAAGATAGCACAATTTCTGGCCTTTGTACTTTTGAAGTCAACAGATTCTGCCAAGTAAGTGAAAGTATGAAGCCGGAGGCGAGGCCAGCCCCGGTCTTTTCCCTGCGTGAACTTCAGGTGTCAGTGCTCTAAAACCGCTTCAGTTTACCTGGTTCCACCAGCGTCAGGAGACAGAGAATATTTCTGAGAAATGAGGCCGTATTATGGTTTGAATAGGAATTCTAAGACTCAGCAGTAAAACACTATTGTGAGGCCTTGATGAATCCACATGACTGTATTAGGAAATGTATGAGGGAATGGTTTTAATAATAAGCTTACAACTCTTTTTTTGAAAGTTCAAAAATAGGCATATTTTTCCAACATTAAAAAATAGCACATATTATTAAGTAACAGCCATGGCAAACATCCCCCAAAAAGCATCTTATAATACCCATTGCTTTTTTATTTCTAGCTCCCTTCTGATCTACAACCAAATTTTTATTTTTCAAATTTTGTCAGAAAGCAAATGAAAAACAAACTATTTCTTGGCTGAGACTGTGAATTCTCAGCAATTAGCATAATAAAAATAAATTCACCTTACATTGATTTACACTCTACCATAATAGGGCTACAGACTATTTTTCTTATATTGTTATTCTCTTTTGAAATGTATCTCTAGTAAGATGCAAAGGCACATTATTTTATCTTTATTTATATAGTTATAGGATGTTTAAACTTTCTGACTCATAAAGCTGCATTCCAGAAGTAGAAGTCTGGTTTAGACTGGCTTCCCGCTTAGGTTGATTAATATGAGGATGAAGAAATATGTTCTCTGAAGACAGTGCCCCCAAACAGCCCATTTTATATGGCTAAAATTCACCACTTATAATTTAATATTTGTGTTAAGACAAGAGGTTTCTGGGCCTTCTCTTTCAAATATAAATATCCTTGGAAAAGTCAACATTAAAATGTTGACACCTTAGAACAGACTAGAAAAGCAAATTGTCCCTATATAAAAGCTAGCTGAAAACCCTTAAGATTTGGTATATGGAAGAAAAGTTCTCATTGTGAGGTGATGATGAGGAATGGGAACTTAGATACTCGGTAAATAATAAGAAGGTTCTATGGCAGGGGTGTCAAACTCACTTTCACAGGGGGCCACATCAGCCTTGTGGTTGCCTTCTAAGGGCCAAAATAATTTTAGGACTCTATAAATGTAACTACTCCTTAACTGTTAAGGGGTTGGAATTACATTCGGCCCTTTGAAGGCAACCTCAAGGCTGACGTGGCCCCCAGTGAAAATGAGTTTGACACCCTGTTCTATGGGAACCAAAGAACTGAGAACAGAGTATGATACTGGTAGAGTGGCTGAGTGAACATTGATCCATCTATGAGATTAATATTTCTTAGTCAGGGGCTCATTCAGCCATAGTTCCTTCCAGTTCTTTGCTAGAATAAAACATTGCCCTCTTCTACTATCTGCCACCAAAGGAAGGGGGTCGGTTCTTAGGTTTAAGTTGACAGGATGGCCACTGACATGATGCCATTGACATGTATCTGAAAGCACCCAGATGAAAATAATACCTTCTCCACTGTTGGAGATAGATGTTTAATTTCCCATTTCTCTTGGGCCAGTGAAAATAAAGTGAAAAGTAATTTTCAAGATGAGAAGAAAAGCACTGAAGAAAATAACATCCAGAGGAAGGTCATACAAGGAGAAGGAGTTAAAAAAAGAGAGAGAGAGAGAAACAGATAATGTGAAGCAAAACCCAAGGTCCTGGGAGGAAGGTAGAACTATTCAGGACATTTCAGCTATTTTAGATTTTGCGTACATCAAGTCTCTTGACATTTTAAAAAATTGACTCTGCTTGCATTTAATCAAGTAGCATGTATAAACTAGAGAAGCTAAGGAGAGAGACTTAGTAAAACCATCTTGTATATGTCAGGATGCCATTAAGAGCCAGAAATGACACCACTTATTTGGACAGAGATAATTTTATATGAAGAAGTGTTAACTAATATAAAGTTGTTAAATAAGTGAAAGAGTAAAAAGAGAACACTAAGTATGATAAAGGTAACAACTTCAGGAAGAAGGTACCATGCATAGGGCTGAAGAAATATAGGCGAGAAGTTGGAATTATTAAGATTTAGAAGATTAAAGGATATACCCTGAGAGGCAGAAATTCAAACTTCTGAGGAAGGGCACTGCTTGTCTGGTGCTGGTGGTGTCCCTAAAGGATGGTTCTACAAGTGATGAATAAACCACAAACTGGATGTACATGCTGCTATGGGAAGAAGCTGCTCCTGCAGAGACAAAGTGGTGCTACTGGTGCTTCTTGTTCACAAGAACAAGAAATAGACAGGACACCCAAAAGAAGCCGAGGTATACTGACAGTGGTAGAACAAGAGAGGAAGCCACTGTCCTTCTTTGTCTAGCACCTCCTAGTGGCTGAGCCTACAGAGCCAGCTGGTGAAGTAGACATGCGGTTTACAGGGTGTCTGCCCCAGCATCACACAACAAAGTATAGAAGGGTAGATGTAGAGATAAGACACAATAGCTTAAGAACTGGAACACAATCTTTTAAAAAAATTAACTTTCAAATTGCTTTTTATTTCTTAATTTTGAGATTTTATCAAAATCAGAATATAAGGCAGGCAAAACTTACAGTATCCTTTATTCCAGTCATAAACCTGTTTAAATAAAGCAGGCTATGGGAAACCTATTATTTTTTAATAGTAACAATTATTTGACATATAGAAAATTATTATGGAACTGAGCTATACTTTAAATTCTCTTTCGTTTATTCATACCCTTATTCAACAAATATTTATGTCAGAAATTGTCCCAGGTGTTTTAATATACCAGGCAATAAAAGAGACAATACCCTTGTTCTCACAGAGTGTGATTCTTTTTACAGAAGTAAGATTTATAGCAACATTCAGAAAACATCAACCACAAATATTTTATGAAGAATAGATCTGGCATACAACATGTGATACTTGTATTGAGAATTATGGCAATAGACACATTTAAATGTGTGCTGAGATTTTGGAACCTCTACAGGTCTATCTATTTTTCCTGCCCACTCTTAGATGTATTTCCCTCAACTTCCCATTTCTAAACAGAGTTAGAGAGGTGTTACATGTGATCCACAGTCCTGTGAATCCTTCCACTGAAATAACTCACATCAAACAACCACCTCATAGAAGCCCTAGAACTTTCCTCTTCTACAGTCTAGTCCCACAAAAGAGATAAGAAAATTTAGTGTAAACAAAAGAAAAACAAAAATGTATGGATTAATTTTGAATAATGTTGACTAACATGAATCCTTTAAACAAATGTCAACATATGTATTTTTCTACTATGTAGTAATAGTTTATATGATCAACTTTAGTTTAAGCCATTAAAAATCATCTTTGTAACTTTATGTCAATTAAAAAATTGCTTTAATTAATGTTGAGATCATGTAGTGTTTCTGGAAACCACCATGGTCTCATTAAATTTATCTTCTACATTTATTTTTACAGATATTCAGAGAAATTTCTAAAGTCTCAATAGAGCAGACTTGAATTGCAAGACCTGTCCCCTGAAAAAAACCGAAAACCTTGCTCATTGATCAAGATAGAACCCAAGACAGAGATGTTGTATCACAGTTTCAACATTTTAAGAAGAGGTATGCTTTTCGAGATCTTAGCAATAGTAGATTCACTGTCATCAGAAATAATCAAATCTAAACACAAAACTTTACCAGCAACTAGTCCAGAGCTGCACATAGTACGTGCTTTATTACAGTGTGCTGATTCTATATTTTATTTATTTTAATAACAAAAAACCCCAAAGAAATTGTTCAGTATCCCTCAGCAATTCCTCTGTTTAACTGTCCTTATACTTGAGACGTTCTTACTGTTCTTGTCACTCTATGGCAGGAGATAAGGGTAAAGTCACCCAGCCTCTTACACCCCCATTTTTTAACAGTGTTTCCCAATAAGGTAGATCTCTGCTCTTTATGGTAAGACATACAACTGAACTTGTTATCAAATTTTCTATATGATGAGATTAAAATCTTAGCTTTTATATAAAGATATTCATAATATAGCTCAAGCCAACTGTTCAGATCGCATCTCAACACTCCATTCGTCTTCAGAATGCATGTTCAGGACCACCAAAGTCCAACTTTTACCCATTTCCCTTTGTTTGGCAATGTCATTGCAATACTGGTTACTGCTTCACAAGTGTAGATGAGAAAAGACGTGTTCAAATCGGGCTGCATCTTCATCTGATGCGCAGTGCCACTGGAGTGACGGAGGTTGCACGTTTTTGGTTTGTTTTTTTTTTTTCTGTAGAAAATTCTATTTCAAGACTATCAGCGCTGACTGTGAACTTCACAAATCCTGCCAAATCCTTTTCCTTTCGGCTATCAGCGACTTCCCTTCCTTCAGCTGCCAGCCATAGCCTATTAAATGCAAACAACTTTGAAATAACATTTCTCCCCTGACACAAAATAATAAAAGCTTGGTTTTTGAAGAAGCATGGAGCTTTAATTTGGGATCAGTCTTTGAACCATTTTAGACTTTCATAAGCCAAAGAGAGTCGGTCAGTCATTGTCTTTTTAAAGCATTTGATATAATGTTGGTTTATTTTTCATCCTAGGATTGGGTGGGAAACTCTTTATAATAGTAATAAGAAAAGGAATGCTTCCTGAAAATAAAATCCTGTCAAATTTGATGTGTTCTTTTCTAGTCACCAGCGTGAACTGCCTATTCTAGTAGGAGCTGGAATGTAGGAAGCAGAGGAACTTGGAAGAAAAAAAAATGGATTTAGGGTCATGTTCAGTAGGCAATATTATTAAAAATAAAATCGTTTTGTAGCCTGTCATCTTCATGTTATGAAACCCAATGGCATGTTTTTTCTCCCTTTCAAATGAATTTTGTTTTTAATAAGTTTGGCTGAAAGTATAAATGCTTTTGGCGAGGTCAACTTGAACTTGTGGCTTTTCTTAGCCATTGGGGTCTACACCTCAGAGAATTTTTTGTTTTTACTGGAAGTTTAAATTTTGTTGACTGAACTGGCAGTTTCTTTGTGAGAGCACTTGAGTCCTTTAATGTTTTCTTTTTTGGTCTCCTTTGCTGTTTAAAAGAATGACTTGAGGATAAATTTGGTGCCTTGGATAGATAAATAAATCTGACAAAATTATAAATGACTCAGTTAACTGGAGCAGGAAGGGGAAAATAATAGTGAATTAATTTTAAAAAGAAAATACACCCCTCAGTAAAATGCATAAAATCCTAACAAAGACAAATGCCACTCAGAAAAAAGTTTAATATTTTAAGAAAAGAAAATACTCTTTAGCACAATTCTTCATCGTGCTAAAAACAATCAAACAAAAAAGAACCCTAAAAAAGTAATGTTGTGATAACATTGTCACATGTGATATATAATAGTTAACTGTGTACCTTATAAAATATTTCATTTTATTTATGTAATAAATCTATTTTAGTATGTCATAAGAATCAAATTGTGTACCTGCTATGTTTCTATTAGAAACTTATTATAAAAATTATCATGCTTATTATAATTTTTAAAAAGAGTGAGTCTTAGAAATCCTAGGTTGACTATGGGAAAAATAGTTAACCTTACAAATTCTGAATAGCTGAGAAAATCAGACCCGGACTTTGGGAAAATAAGAATGTTTGTCCGGTGCACAGAAAAATGGGTACTCACAGAACAGGTGTGCATTGCCAGGGGTCATTGCATCCATTGTGGGAGAGACCCTGATGTAGGACATAGCAGTGAGAGGCCTTCTCTTGCGCCTCCTACTGTGAGTAGAGGAGAATCCTCTTAAAAGATAGAAGTGCCTTATTTTTGTTCAACTTATATTTTGCCTGAGAATAATTCATTTTTTTTTGCAAATACTGTGAGGCTTAGTGTGTTCAGATTATTCAGCATTTATTATAGACCAGCCATATTATAACCCTCACAGTTTGTTCCACTTCTGCACTTTGAATACCAAGAAATCACTCGGTATTCATGTATTATCCATTTATAAATAATATTTGAGTAAT
Organism: Tonatia bakeri; assembly: GCA_004024845.1. Lineage (NCBI taxonomy): Eukaryota > Metazoa > Chordata > Mammalia > Chiroptera > Phyllostomidae > Tonatia > Tonatia bakeri. Next base: position 206,280 of record PVIA01001821.1, read on the forward strand.
TTAAAGAAAAAATTTCCTTAATCACACAAAAGACACTGAAGTGCTTTAGAGTATGGGGTAACTGGGACAGTTTTTGATACGTGTACTACATGCATGGGAATGTATATAGAATAGGACTAAATGGGTAGTTAAAATTCAGTTAACTCTAAACTTTCAGCTACCAATAAGCAAGATCTAAACTGATACAGCTTTCTTATCTTTTAAGTGGGAATATAATAGTGACCTCGTGAGGACTTTTGGAGATATGTACAGCGGGAGAGCGGGGGGTCAGAGTTGGGGAGCTAATCATACCTTCTTTGTTTTCTGACATCAGCAAGTTCATAAACTTGCCCTAGTTTTTAACTCTTTAAGGTTTAGTTTTTCATTTGTAAAATAAAACAATGCTTACCTCATAAGATATATGTGAGGATTATGTAAGACGGCAGGCAGTGCCTGACGCAGTGTCTGAGACATAGTAGGTGATCATTATTTTTCTCTCATAGCTTAGTCTTAATATAAGAACTGCAGGCCCAATTAAAATAAGTGTTATATACACACAGAAAAAAAATGTCTGAGGTCATTCATAACTCTTCATTTAGCTATTCTACTTACTATACTGAGGGATTCTTAATGTAAGTACTATATTGGTTTTAGACTTAATGGGTGGACATATCTCTAGAATGAGAGAATAGGCTCTGGTATCAAGTAGACCAGAGTTCAAATCTCCATTCTGCCACTCAGTATCTCAGTTTGAAGTTTTACATGATATTGCAAATCTTTAATAGGATACCCTTGAAGTGTTAATAAGCATGCTAAAATTAAAATCTAAATCTAAAATATTAACACAGCAAAAGGCCCAGTGCTGTATTCCCATGGAGCCTGAGAGCTCCCTTCAGAGGTGGATGAAATCATGTTTGGAGCATGGAGAATTCATCAGCTAGGGCAGTCAGTTGTCAGCCTTCAAAGATGACTGCGATGGCCCCTGGACCCCTGCTCTTAGGTGATCTCCCCCTTGAGTGTGATTGAAACTAGTGACTAGTGACTCACTTCTAACAATAACATAAGGCAAAAGTGATGCATATCACTTCTGAGATTAAGTTATAAAACTGTGACTTCTATCATTCTCTCTCTCTCTCTCTCTTCCTCTCTCTTTCTTCTCATTTGCTGCTTTGATGAAATAACCTGCCATCTTATAAGCTCACACCTTCATGCAGCCTCGTGAGCCAGAAGGTCCAGCAAAACTGACTCACAGAAACTGCGAGATAATAAATGAGCTTGTTTTAAGGCACTAAATTTGGTATAACTTGCTATGTAGCAACATATAACTAAAGCAGATGAATTGGGGAAGATGACTAAAATTATGATAAAATTCATAATTAAAACTGAAAAAGAGAACTTATGTTTTGTTTTTAAACATAAATCAAATATAATTTTCACTACCATGTAATTATTTATACCATCACAGCTATTTTAATGCCTTTGCCCAATTTTTTTTTGATCCTTCACTTTAATAATTATTGGTTCACCAAAATCTTTCTTGTTTTGGTATTCCTAAATGTCTAAGTTGGAATGAGAAGCCAGTAAAGACAAGGAACCTACTGAAGGGTGTTCCAAACTTATATAGCACCCACATAGTAAGCTATAGCTGCAGTGCAACAGAGTCAACAGTGTAAGTGGCCATGAAGCAGGCAGATACACTTCATTTAGGGAAAAATAAATAAAAGTAAATCTAATGCTGAGATCATCATCCTAAAAATTGTCAAAAACTGTTTTAAGAGACTTGTCATAAACCATTTTCCCAGTATGGAGAGTTTTAATAATCCATACTGCAAAACACTAAAACCAATCAGATTGCTCAATATTGTATCTTACAAGAAAATTACCAAGCCCTTCCCTTTGACTGCATTGGCACTGGCAGCCCTCTCTGTCCCCAATGACCCAAAAAGCTTCCTGCTTGTCAAACCACAAAGTCTGAGTAGATGCCATCTTGTCTAGGAGAGCCTCAGAGTCAACATCTCAGAGAGGAGATTCATTACCGTGTGGGGCTCCCAGCCCCGCCTTGGCCAGGCTGGCTTGGCCAGAGCTCAGCAGCTCCCCCGCAGATCAGCAGGCTTTGGAAGTTATCTCTGAAACTACTGGGGCTTGCATCTAGCTTGTGGTCCTTGTGCTAGATATATTTAAATGAATATATTTTTAAATTCTATATCTATATATACAAAAAATTTTTCATTGCAATATCTGTTCAGAGAACTAATGCCACCTAATGTCCTAGCAAGAGCAAGATTATTTCAGAGCCAGAATCAAGTCATGAGGAATTGTTCTCTAGCAAATGACAGTCACTAATTTTTTTTTGGTTTGGCATTCTAAGTTGGCCAGAGCATTGCACTAATTGACAATAATTTGCTGGATTTTATACCTTTGAGGCCTTCTGGGTTCCCTCTATTCTGTGGCCGCAGAATGAATCCCTAATTCCACCCATGTTTTATGAATGATCAAGACCACAAATCTATCACTAATACTAGAAAAATAGTCCCAGTGTCTGATACGCTAAATGATAGTCCATAAATGTCATTTTCAAATGCAAAAAGAAAATCTCTCTACAGATACATTGGTGTAATCTTATTTTTCATGATAGTGATTGATTTAGATTACTTATTTTGACCTCAATTTCACAAACTTCCTTTCCTCAAGAGCCCACAGATTCTAGTTCATAAAATGCAAAATAATACCCTCACTTTATATAAATTACATAGTTATGAATTTTAGCAAAAATATCATTTCAGGCTGGAGAAAACAAATTAATCTTTATTTACCTCAAGCATTTAACAAGTATTTCAATTTCTCTTATTTTACTGACAATATTAACAATTGATATTAACTACATTCCCAGTTAGGCTTATCATACCTTTATGCTTCATTCAGAATGTGTTGAAGGAATAAATATATTTTTGGAGTTAATATAATGATATTTTTTAAATTACCCTTTTTTAAAAGATTTTATTTATTTATTTTTAGAGGGGAAGGGAGGGAGAAAAAGAGGGAAAGAAACATCAATGTGTGGTTTCCTCTCACACACTCCCTACCGGGGACCTGGCCCACAACCCAGGCATGCGCCCTGACTGGGAATAGAACCAGCGACCTTTCAGTTCACAGGGTGGCACTCAATCCACTGAGCCACACCAGCCAGGGCAAAAAATTATCTTCTTGATACAAGAATAAAGTATCTACCTTATTTTAAGTACTGAAACCAAATTTTGATTACTGTAAGAGTAAAGAAGTTTGGGTAAATTAGAACTCTTTAAAAGTAGCTTTTTAATTTATTTTAATGTTTGCAATAACTTGAAATATCTGATAAATGATAATATACAATATTTGCCCCCAAATCATGATGATTCATCATGAAGATAAACTGAAGGGGAAAAAATCATATTGATGCCAAATTAAATATTTTCAATGTTTTATTCTTATATCAAGAACCTTAACAATGTTTGCACCATCTATAAACATTTGCTTCTGAAAATTTATACCAAGACACACAATCAAGTTGAGGAGGAAACTACCCAGCTTTGTTCAATGGAAAATCATTAATAATAGAAAAAATGAAATTAACTAAATGTTTAATAATTGGCAAATGGCTAGGTAAAATAAAGCAATTAATTTTTCCCCACAAACATTAATTTATGCCCTTTTACGTGAGGTATCACACTCATTCCTAGGTGTATAGCTGTGAACATGGCAGGTAGAAATCCTAATTCCCAAAAGCTTACTTTATTTAAAATGATGTTTGTGAATCATTTGTACCAAGCTGAAACATATGTAGAATGGTTAGCAAAAAATTGAGTAATAGAAAAGATTATTTATATAACACAAGCATAGATGTGAACAAGTTAGGTATAGAAAAACTAAAAATATAAATAAAATGTTAATTGTATTTTTCTTTGAATGGCTGGATTATGAGTGTTTATGTTAATGTTAATTAATACTATTCTAAGAGGTCTGTAATGAATTATATTTATAGAAAGAGACTATGAATTATAACAAAGTTTCTTTGAAACCTTCAAGTCTAAATTCAAAGCAACTGAATAAATGTCTAAAGATTAAACAAAAACAAAATGCAGAAGATGAAAAACATGTACTTTTTAAAATTTTATTATTTATTCAGTTTTCTTGAGGTACATTTAATATTTAAAATTTTACACATTCAATGTATATATTTTGATGAGTTAGGACATATGCATAAACATATATGAGGGGGGACCCCGAAAAGGTGGAACTATCTTCTGGAGGGTGGGCCTCTTGTAGTACAGGCTTCCCCCACTAGGTGAGTGTTCTAGGAACCCATCTGTGTCAGTGTACCAGCTGGCATTGTTGTGAGAGGCTGCACTCAGCTTCAGTGCATTTTCTGAAGGCTCTTTCAACACATTTGCCCATTTCATGATGGATGATTTACAAGCACAGCTGCCCACACTGTGATGAGTGTTCAGCAGTTTTTGACACAAAACAGCATGACCCCCAGGCCCCATCCTCCCTATTCACCCAATCTTGCCCAGAGAGACATTTTTTTGGTTCCCTGATGAAAAAAGACCTCAAAGGGAAATGTTTTACTAATGCGGAAGAGGTGAAACAAAATGCAGAAACACTGAAAGGCATCAAAATCGACAAGCTCAAAGATTGTTTTGAGCAGTGGGAAAAGCATCTCGATAGGTGTAGTGCATCGGATGGAGAGTACTTTGAAGGTGACTGAAGTTTAAACATGTAAGAATAAATTCACAATTTTTTATAAATAAATTCTGTTTTTTGGGTCCCCCCTCATATTGTATATCCATGTGCATGCATAAACATTAAAGGTAATAAACATCCATCGCTCCCAAGACATTTTTTTGTTTTCCTGGTTTTTTTCCCTTATGGTAAGAAAACTTATCAAGGTTTACCCTCTGAACAAGTCTTTAAGTGCACAACACCATGTTGCTAACTATAGGCACTTGTCATCTCTACTTTTCTGTATTTTCTAAATGATATGTAATGAGCATGTATTACTATTATATTTGGAAAATAACATTACCATGATTTCTAAAACAAAAATAATAACCACACCTGAGAAATAACAGTTCTGCTCCACCTACTTTCATCTCCCTATTGAAATTCTGATAAAAGCCTGAGAAGGTAGAAGTTTCACAGCACAGTAGGCTCTGGGCACTGATGGGTTAGTTATCTGCACCACGCTCCCACCCCAGTCCTTGAGATGGAACGACAGAGTTCCCATCTACTTTGAACTGTCTCCAGTTACTTCAGAGACATGAGGCTTTCACAGGACAGGAGGAGAGGAAGCATCCTCTATATAATTTTCTGTATAATTTTCCACAGCAATCCCCACCTTCATTCTTCAGTATTTTTTCATATCACTTTTATTTTTTATTTAATGTTTATTGTATGTTTTTTCCATTCTCATCTAGTCCCCTGATACCCTTCTCTGCCCAGCAATCACCACATATCACCTTTAAAGACAAAAATTGACATGTGACTAATGATTGCTTCCTGGGAGAGAAATTCAATGCTCTGAAGGGACCAACATGGTAACAGTGCACATTGTGGACCTCTAGTTCTGCAGTCCCTCGTTCCACAAGACAGAAAGAAGCACAGGGTGTATCCATGTGTTCAGGACTAGGCCATTCTGAGCATCTCCTCAGAAACCTACTCCGCCCAGGACAGCCACGCCGATACATCAGCCTTGAGCATTGCAAACTGGGCTTGAGATACCCACAGTAAGCACCTCCTCCAAGTTCAAACCAGAGAATAAGTGATGATTACCAAGCAGGAGGACCATATAGCATACCAAAGAGAGCCATGCTGTTTTCATTAAAGTGTGAAGAAGTAGCAAAAGAACAACAAAATAACTAATCACTGTCCCACTTCACACACCCATGCTAATGAAAAGATTCTAAAATATTGAACAGGGTGGAAACTAATGACTAGTATAAACAGAACATTCAGACAAAGTTTAGCAACAGAAAGCAAAGATAGATAGATAGGTTGATTGATTTTTGACATCTCTAATCCATGATCTGTATATTGCACTGTGTGCCCATTACCCAAAGTCAAATCATCTGTCCCCATTTGTTTGGTCCCTTTACCACTTACTACTCCTCTCACCCCCTTCCCTCTGGAAACCACCGTACGGTTATTGTCTGTGTCTCTGAGTTTCAGTTTTATATCCTGCATAGGAGAGAAATCATATGGTTCTTGGCTTTTTCTGACTGACTTATTTCGTTTAGCATAATATTCTCAAGGTCCATCCATGTTGCTTTTAAATTCATGCTGATATGACAGTTGTCACAACACAATCCAACAAAATTGTTTCAAGTGAAGTTAAAGACAACTAAGCACTACCAGAGCCATCTTAGGCAAAAAACAATCTTTTTGAACAACCCAATACAAAGCATTATTAAAAGAGATTGAAATGACACAATAAAATGAAAAGATATTCTGTGTTCACTAATTGAAAGAATCAACATAGCTAAAATGTACATATCACCCAAAGCAATATACAGATTTAATGCAATCCCCACCAAAATGTCCATGTAATTTTTTAAAATAGAATTAAAAAATCATCAGATTTTTATGTAACTACAAAAATCCCAAATAACCAAAGCAATCCTGAGAAAAAAAGAACAAGCTTAGAGGTATTATACTACCTGACTTCAAATTATACTACAGAGCTATGATAATTGAAACAGCATGGTATTGGCAGAAAAATGGGCACTCAGACCAATGGAACAGAATTGAGAGCCCAGAAATAAAACTACATGTATATGTATGGGAGAATAATTTTTGACAAAGGAGTCAAAAACACCCAATGAAGAAAAGAAAGCCTCTTCAATAAATGGTGCTGGGAAAATCAAAGAACCACATGCAAAAGAATGAAACTAGACTACAGTTTATCCCATGTACAAAAGTTAATTCAAAATGGATCAAAGACCTAAATATAAGATCTGAAACTGTAAGTTACATACAAGAAAACATAAGTATGAAACTTATGGACCTCAGTCTTAGAGAACACTTTATGAATTTGACCCCAAGGGCTAGGGAAGTAAAGGCAAAAATAAATGAATGGAACTATACTAAACTAAAAAGCTTCTGCACAGCAAAAGAAACCACCACCAAAACAAAAAAGCAACCAACTGAATAGGAGATGATATCTGTAAACAACAGCTCTAATGAGGGGATAATATCCAAAATATGTAAAGAACTCATAACCCAATGCTAAATAAACAATCCAATTAAAAATGGGCAGCACCAATTTTATCCTTTATTTCTTATAATGCAAATTTTGCCTTAAACTTTACTCTTTTGATTGCCTTAAACTATTACATTTAGATGCATTTTAAAATGAAGTATTGTCATTTGGTTAGATTTTGTACCTCTTTATAGAAATTATATATTTTTAATATTATCAGGAACACAAAAAAAGATACTTTCTAAAATTTAGTTTTTAACAAATAAAGTCAGATGCTAAAGACTTAAAACTATACAATACAGCTCCCCAAAAATATAAATAAGAAGCAAAAAAGCTTTTCAGAGACTATAGTTGATAATATAAGCTATAAGTGTATAATTTTATGTTATATATTGTTATGATATATAAATATTATATAGTAGTTGATTTTTTATCTTTACATTAAAGCCTTTATATTATATATTATAATTTCTATATTTATATAATATATTAATAAAATAGTTGATATTTTGTCTACCAAATGCCAGGCAAATTTATTTTAATTATGCTTAATTTTTAATTTATATAAGGAATTGTGTACATATATTTTAGGAGGTGGGGTTATTTCCCCTAAACAAGTAATAATTTCCTCTTCTACTATTTCTTAAATCATCCATTCCTTTCAAATAGTAGTAACAACAATATTAGGACATTTCCAACCTAGCCCACAGTAGGTAATAAATATATATTTTAAATGAGTAGATAGTAATAACATCTAAAATTTTTTGAACCTTTTTGTGCAGATATGTCCTATACAATATTTTCACCAATATTAATTTATACAAAAACTTATTTAATCTTCCTGACAATATTGTAAAGTAAGACTTTTTTTCTGAGTTCATTAATGAGGACAGTTTTTTGCTAGAGGTTATTGTGTATCTAGCAGGGAATTTTAACAAATAAAGTCAGACCCCAAAGACTTAAAGCTATACAATACAGCCCCCCAGAAATAAGAAGGCCCACATGCATAAGTTCATCTAACTCAGATTCATGTGAACATAGTTGTGTATGTATGCACATGTGTGTTTATTCTTTTCTCTGAACTAAATATGTATTAAAACTTGAACTTAGTGATTTACAATTATTGTGATCATTGATATGTTAAATTTATTATTGATATATTATTTTTAAAAAACATAATGCCTTCTTGCTATTTCTCTTGTATCACTTTAATGCTATTTTTTAAAATCTAATTAAAGAAAATTTATTAAATCCATATTTTTTAGTAGCTTGGACATTTTATACATTGTGAAAATTCATTATGTCTGTCTTCCCATCCTTTCTAAAAGAGCTCTATTTCCATTTAAGTGTTCATTCTCTTTAACAAACACATGTACATCAATCAATGCAGGCCATACCACAGGAAAATAATTTATTATTTGCCTAGGTCAATTAGAGAAGTCTAAATGGGCATGTTAGATTTTATATATGAGGCCTGGTCATAAATAATACTGCTCTTCTTGAGTGATAAGAACTGAAACAGTTATGACTACACATTAACACTTTAAATTCCAAATTTGCAAGCATTTAAGAATTTGTATTCTAATACAAGTGTATCAGTGTATTGCCTCTCAACTTCAAATTCACCCTTTATTGTCTGCTCTGAGAAGACTGAAATGGGCTTTTAATTGCTTTTCCTTTGCCAGTGGGCAGGATACTAAGCTTTGTTAATAGAGAGCACTGGAGAAACACTGAAAAAGAAAGGTGTTTTCTTTCCTGGTTCTGGTGTTCCTTCTCAGCCCAGCTTCTGAAGCCTGGGAAGCTTCTTCAACACCCAATTCTTTTATTGTATGGTGGTCAGACATCCCAGTGGCCAGCTCCTTCCCCTGATGTCCTACTTGGGTGGTTTTGGAGGAATGTACCTCTGGAGAAACATGATTCCATCAAGAGCTTTCCCCATCACCTAGGAGGGTAGATTTCCGGCAAGTTTCACCTGTGTGACACCACAGCTTCCTCTCATGGCCGTACCCTCCCCTACAAGGTCTGGACCTCCACCTCTAGGGGCACAGGGAAAAGTGTGGATGGAACTCTTTACTGAATACGCTGTTGCAGAGTTAGTGACTGCTCCTTGTATCTGCTATTCCTATATTCTTTGGAGTTCTCTGTAAAGCTTGTGAATCTCTCGTTAACTTTAATGTTCTATAATAATTAACAATTCTATACATAAACATTTCTTGTTTAATTTACTGTGTGGTTTCTGCCTTTTGATCAGACCCTCACTGATACAAAACCTATTCTGTATACTTTTTCTTTATTTTGAGCTATCAATTTATGTCCTTTCTGTTACAAACAGTATCATGCTGATACCTAATAAACTGTGTTATTATTATTCCAAACTAAATACATCTATATAGATCTTGGCTCCACATGCTGTCTACAATTTTACTCCCCTTTCCTTTACAATCTATAAACTATCATATAAACTATTTTTACTTATTAATAATAAAAATCTGAGAAAACTATATAATTCTTGATTATTCTAAATTGAAATAATAAAGACTAGAGTGTTTACAACAATAAGACACTATCTATTAAAAAGTTATGAGACGTGTAGCTCAGTGGATTGAGCGCGGGCTGCGAACCAGGCATCGCAGGTTCGATTCCCAGTCAGGGCACATGCCTAGGTTGCAGGCCACGGCCCCCAGCAACCACACATTGATGTTTCTCTCTCTGTCTCTTCCTCCTTTCCCTCTCTAAAAAATAAATAAATAAAATCTTTAAAAAAAAAAAAAGTTATGAGACTAAATCTAAATTTATAAGAATTATCTCACATTACTTTAAATGCTTTTATTTTTAGGTTATAAGAGTAAAATAACTTTTAATATTTAAAATTCAACTTTTTATTTAAAAAAACAAATATTTCTAATATACTCAAGAAGAATGCCATGGTAAAGATAAAAATTAATAATACTAAGAACAGAGAGTAAAATTGACAAATAAGTCTCTAAGTTCATTCTTTGGAAGAAGAAGACATAAATTACATATTTCAAAGTAGGTAAATAAAGAAGAAAGAATATAAATATGGAAAAATGATAGTAGAAAAGAAGGAATCCAGAATGAAAGGACAAAAGAATGAAAAGAATATAGAGACTTTTCAAAATCAATAAAATTCAACATTTATCACTGGATAACGCTTAGAGAATCAGAAATAGGATATTTCCTTACCATGATTAAAAATGCTATCTCCACCCCTGACTGGAGTGGCTGAGTTGGTTGGAACATTGTCCCATAACTGACAGGTTGCAGGTTGAATCCCCAGTCTAGGCACATGCGACAGGCCACAGTCAATGCTTCTCTCTCACGTCAATGCTTTTCTGTCTCCCTCTTTCTTTCCCTCTCTCTCTAAAAGCAATGAGAAAATGTCCTTGGGCGAGGATTACATAAAGAAATAAATAAGCTATCTCAAGTTATTAGTCAACATTATACAGTGACTGGCAGAAGTAACGCCTGCTTAAGTGTGGCTGGCAGGGTAATAATATGGGTGTAATAATTTGTAGTTATAATTTGAACATTTCAGCTAAAATGTCATATGGTGTGCTTGAGTGTGAGAGTTATGTTACAGAATTACATGCTTATGATTTTGTAATTAAAAAGGGCATTATTTGTGCCAAGCCCCCGTATTTGAATACAAAATAATGGAAGAATTACCACTGGGTCATAAAACACTGTCAGTTTTTAAAAAAAGGTTATGAAAAAAAATAGTATGACCCCACTGTCATATGTATTCATATTTATACATTTACATACCACAGATGTATGTATGTATGTCTCACATTGCATAGCTAAAAACAAATTAAAACTATAACTAGGTGTAATTTTTCACTTTATATATTTGGAGAGATAGTCAAAATCCTAACAACTCAATACAAGGGATGGTGCGATAAAGCTGGCCCTGTCACACAATGCTGGGAATGTAAACTGAGTCTCTTTTTAGAATGTGATATAGTAAAAAGTATTTGAGAGTTTTCAATGGTGATATATTTTGACCTAGTAATCCCACAGTTAGAACTCTAGCATCCAGAAATTAGAAAGATGTCAATTATTCATCTTGATATTTCCTGCAGAATGAATAAAATCTTGTGTCACACAAAAATGCTCAATAGACTAATGTTTACATATAACAGACATGCTATAGAAACATAATATAGACATGCTATAGACATTATTTACCAAATAATCATGATGTAGGAAAGCACTTATGAAATACTTTTAAATGATAAAGAAGATATAAAACTATATATATATGTGTGTGTGTGTGTGTGTGTGTGTGTGTGTGTATATATATATATATATATATATGCTATTAAGAACCACCTAAATGTTTAATCTGCCTGAAAAACTGAGCTTTCTTCAATGGCTCTTGCAATGAAAATCTTCTGAAATCCCAATGGCTGGGCATATGAAACAAAGCTACATTAAAACCACAAAAGACTAAAGCTAACATTACTTCTTTACTTTGGAGGGATACTTATTACTTCATCTTATACCCCAAGTATTGATTCTTCCATTCATTTTGCAACCAAGCTCAACCAATTCTGTGAGCATTGGCCAAACATTTAGCATCCTCTATCTACTATATGCTAGAGACTACAGTAGCCTAGTTTGCCCAGAATAAAACAACAAATAAATGACTTGGGATTATAATTTAGCAAGTTAATTTTATGATTTACTCAGGCCTAGCCAGAAATTTTGATTAACTACATAAAGAATAGTTGAATCTTACTAAAAGTGCTAATTATTCTCAGACATTTCATTTATTTAAAGAGTTCTTAACATATATCATATTTTAAAGTATATTTTATTGATGATGCTATTACACTTGTCTCAGTTTCTTTCTCCCCTTTATCCTTCTTCCACCCTGTACCTCCCCACCCTCCAGCATTCCCTCTCTTACTTCATGTGCATGGGTTTACAAATAAGTCCTTTAGCCTCTCTATTTCCTATAGTATTCTTAACTTCCTCCTGTCTATTTTATGCCTACCAATTATGCTTCTTATTCCCTGTACCTCCCTCCCCCATTCTCCCCCTCCCCACCCCATTGATAACCCTCCATGCAATCTCCATTTCTGTGATTTTGTTCCTATTCTAGTTGTTTGCTTAGTTTTTGTTTTTTAGGTTCAGTTGTTGATAGTTATGAGTTTGTTGTCATTTTATCGTTCAAAGTTTTTGATCCTCTTCTATTTCTTAGATAAGTTCCTTTAACATTTCATAAGACTTGATGATGAATTCCTTTAATTTGACCTTATCTGGGAAGCATTTTATCTGCCCTTCCATTCTAAATGATAGCTTTGCTGGAGAGAGTAATCTTGGTTGCAGGCCCTTCCCTTTCATGACCTCAAGTACTTCTTTCCAGTCCCTTCTTGCCTATAAGATTTCTTGTGAGAAATCAGTTGATAGTCTTATGGACACTCCTTTGTAGGTAACTGTCTCCTTTCCTCTTGCTGCTTTTAAGATTATTTCCTTATTTTTAATCTTGGGTAATTTTATGATGATGTGCCTTGCTTTTGTTCCTCCTTATGTCCAATTTCTTTGGGACTCTCTGGGCTTCCTGAACGTCTTGGAAGCTATTTCCTTCACTGAATTGGGGAAGTTTTCCTTCATTATTTGTTCAGATATGTTTTCAATTTCTTCCTCTTCCTCTTCTCCTTCTGGCATCCTTATGATTCAGATGTTGGAGCACTTAAAATTGTCCCAGAGGTGTCTAAGTCTCTCCTCATTATTTTGAATTCTTGTTTCTTCATTCTGTTCTGGTTAGATGTTTATTTCTTTTTTTTAACATTCTTTTATTTTTAAGTATATTTTAAAAGATTTTGTCTATTTATTTTTAGAGAGAGAAGGGAGGGAGAAAGAGAGAGAGAGAGAGAGAGAAACATCAATGTGTGGTTGCTGGGGGCCATGGCCTGCAACCCAGGCATGTGCCCTGATTGGGAATCGAACCTGCGATGCTTTGGTTCGCAGCCCACGCTCAATCCACTGAGCTATGCCAGCCAGGTAGATGTTTATTTCTTCATTCTGCTCCAAATCATTGATTTGAGTCCTGGTTTCCTTCCCTTCACTGTTGGTTCCCTGTGTATTTGCCTTATTTCACTTTGTATAACCTGCATTTCTTCCTTCATTTTGCATCTGAGCTCAATCAATTCTGTGAGCATCCTGATTACCAGTGTTCTGAATTCTGCATCAGATAGGTTTTCTATCTCCTCATTGCTTAGCTCTTTTTTTGGACTTTTGATCTGCTCTTTCATTTGGGCCATATTTCTTTGTCTCAGTGCACCTGTTATATTGTAAGGGGTTAGAGACCTAGGTATTCCCCAGGGTGGGCCAACCCTCTTTGCTGTGTTGTGGCGCTGTCTGTGAGGGAGAGATCATTGTTCCCCCCAAAGAGGGAACAATGCTGCTTGCTTGCTCTGCTCTAGCCACACTTTCCAACAAACTCTCCAGTGAGACTAGGAGTTACTCCCGCCTTTGTAACCCCTACAGATTTTTACAGCTAGAGCTTTTGAGTCTTTAGTTTCCCAGTGAGCCAGCCCCTCCTCACCCTCATGGTCTACCACCTTGCCACAGGTCCTCTCTGCCCACCCCAGGGCCAGTCACTGTCCCTCCTACCAGTCTGGATGAGTGTTCCTTTAACTCCTTGGTTGTCATAGTTTCATGCAGTTTGATATTCTGGCAGTTCTGGTAGTTTATTATTTTTAAATTGGTTGTTATTCTTCTTTTGGTTGTGCAAGGAAGCAAAGCATTTCTACTATGACTCCATCTTGGCTGGAACTCTTACATAATATGTTAAGTTAAAAACATCATCATTGTTAAAATTGAACTTGTTTGATAACATTTTATTATTAATGAAAAATTATAACTTGTAGATTGTATATGTTCCTTTGTACAGATAATATCTATATTTGAAAATTCAGAAGTTCCAATTAGAAAACTATTAAGACTCTTCTTTAATAAGAATAGTTTTTAATGGAGCTGAAAGTATAGGAACCAGTAGGAAAGAAACAGCTTCATTCTAATTGTGAAAACACAAAAGCTATAAATAAATGACATGGCAGAGACTGTGGGTTATTCTCATGGCTGCACACCCTCTCGCATCTAGTGGAGTCATGGGCTTCATTCTGGCCAACAGGGTAGAAGCCAATGTGGTGGATACAACTTACTGGAAGTGCCCTAGAGGGATGAGAGATGCCTTCTCCTGTCCTATTTCCTCCTTCCTGCTGTTGAGAATGTAGATAGCTGGCTGGACAGAGAACAGCTCCCTTCAACCATAGGTGGAATCCAAGTGTTAGTAAGTGGCAGAACACGAGAGAGAGAGAGAGAGAAAATCATCAATGATTTTGGAGCCAACACATCTACCCTAGACTGCCTATATTTACACAAGGGAGAAGTTTCCTTGTATGTTATAAAATTCACTGTTGTTGGGCCTCCTTTCACTCATCAACAAATCTCATCTTAACTAATGCAAATGACAAACATCTCAGCCTAGCTTCTTCATTCTACTGCCACTCAAATACCATGACTGCTCCTTGCTGTGTTAAGAACACCTCTGAGCATGATCACATCCACAGCCCAAGTTCACTCTTTTCCTTTTGATACTCTTCAGCTCTGAAAATGGCACAGCACTTGGAACAGAAAACCTGCCAGGCATTGGCAATATGATCTTTGGCAAATCATGAAATGCTATTGTCCTCAGTTTCTTCATTTATTAAATGAGTACAGTAAATTTTGCCTTGATAACAATAACATCCATTTATAATTCTTATAATGATGCTGTGAGACAGGTATCATTGGCAAAAGAGTTCCAAAGAAATTGAGTAAACTTCTTAAGATTTTAGCAGAACAGAAATTCAGACTCAGGTAAGTCTATTCTAATACTAGGATCCTTCAGATACACTTTATTATCCTCTACCTCTTATTATATGAATAGTCACTGAGGTATCTGATACCAGATTACTTGTCACACAGCAGGTGTGCAGTGAGAGTTAATTATATCTCCTCAGTTCTTACATGTTGGTAAAAGGAGAACGTTGCACATTCATTCTCCTCCATACATAATCTTACATTAGAATAGCTCTGTGAAGGAATCAAGCTGGACAGATTCCATGTTTAAATGAAAATATCATAGAATACAATTTTACCCTTGAAGAATCCCAGGCCCAGTAATTTTTCAACAGATTGAATGCATTAAGCTTTTGTATATATATAGACCCATGCTGGAAGATATACAAAGTTAATCGAAGAGTAACGATTCCTGTCCTCTAAGAATTTCTAACCTAAAATATACCATAGAGATGTGGGCTCCAATACACAAATTCAAACAAACATCAACACACGAATAAAGGAGAACAGTACAACCTTTCAGTCTGTGTTGAACAGAACCATTTTTAACATACACACACAAATTAGAATAATCAGAATCCTCATGAGTAGGGAGGATGAAGAGTTTGTCTGCAGGAGGAAGGCATCCTCCTAATTAACTTCACACACCATGGTTTCTCTAGCAGATAGACCCATCCCAAGAAAATATGCTCTCAGATGCAGGGGTGCAAAGGTTTGTTTGCACAAACTATTTATTCAGCAAAGTAGACCTGTTAAAGTGAAGGTCTTCTCTCTCTCTTCTTTTAAGACAGGAGGAAAAAACTTTCAAATGATTTTTTCTACAGAACAAAAAAAGTGTAATATAGAAGCCAAGAGGCAAGATTTTCTTTCTGAGTTTTTGTTTAGAAGCTCCCTACCCATAGGTAGTTACAGAGTGGGAAATGTGTTTAGGAAAGAGAATCAATAAGGCTCACAGTATAAGGAAACCAACCAGCCCAAACAGTAAGTAGTCTTTACTGTATGATGGTAATGATGCAATTAGTCAGGACTTCTTCATGGTATTTCCCTTTTCGAATGAGATGTTTTTGTGCCTCATTTCTAGAAGGTCTAAGCTACACTTCCCTAAAGCAGCAGACCTCTGCTTCGGTTGAACTGAACACCCTCCACCTCTCTCCCACTTCTCTAACCCTTTTCTTAAAGCCTGAATTTCTTTCACAAAAACGTCTCACAATGTTAAGTTACATCAACGCGGCTCCTCTTCAAAACTTTAGGGAAAAAGCAGTTTCAGTTGCAGCCTCCGGCCGAATCTACCACCTGTGTGTTGATAGGATTTTGTTTAAAGCACTAAAAATAAACAAAACAAAACTCTACCTCCAGTCCCACTTAGGAACTGTGTCTGGCAGATTAACCTGAAAATTCGCGTGGGAAAGACTGCAGTGATTCCATGGCTGAATGTAGACAGCCCAAGCTGAAGTTTTCATCTTTGCCTGAGTTATTCTGCTCTTTACTCCACCTATTCCTTTCCCAAGCCAGTGATTCAATCTTTTCTCCTATTGAAGTCATAGAAAAAGTGAAATTTATCTTATCCAAGCAAAAACAATCTCATTTATCATATTCCAGTCACACTGATTAGGAGTTAACAGGTAAAATAAAACAACAAGATTCTCCCTTTTGCCCAATAAGATTTTTCCTGAATATTCCTAGTGCCCTGGGATAGCTCAACTCAACCTCTTCACTATTGATATATGTATTTATCTATTTATCTTTCTATTTTGTAAATATTTATCAAATGCTCACTGAATGACTATGGGCTACATTAGATATTTGTTCATATTTGATATTGAGCTAATACAGACATGCAGATTGAGGTTTCATATATCTTACCTCCTAATTAAGATGCAATCTCTTTGAATGGGAACAGGCATCTTACTCCTCTTCATTGCCTTGCAGAGGGACCAAACAGTCCTTTATCAATAATATTTTGTATACAGAAGACCAGGTTTAAGCTCCATGTTATTTCTCACTTGAAGCCCTATAAGATATCCCTATAAGGGATAACCACTGTTTATCCCTTTCTAAATTAAAATTTTTGAAATTCTTTTCATGTCTATGGACTGTGGTGAGTGTAGTTCACCTTTCTACCAGTAAGAAGGAAATTGAATTGCCATCTTTGGGGATTCACCTCCATTTCAGACACTGCCAGATGTTCTGGTTACACATGCCTGCTTTGCGAATACAATGAGCTCAACTTATTTTATTGTCTGCATTGAAACAAGGACTAATTTCATTCCAGACTCCACACAGTGCCACAAAACTGTAGCTTCTATAAAGATATTATAAGAACTTGAATACTTCAGGGCAAGACTTGCCAACTAGAAATACATCCTCAGTGATATGGGTTGGCTTTAGACTGTTGTGGGAAAGGTGAATGTCTTCCATCCTTTAGTCATTCATTTGACATAGGTATATAATTGCTTTGTAAGCCATCAAAATACATGACCTTTAGATCAAGGAATTTATACTATTTAATTAAAATGCATATGTGACAGGATGTGAAAGTGGCACACTCTCCGTTGTCACTAAGAGAACAAAATGTTAAGTCGTTAAATGCTGAGAACAAAAATGTTAAGTTGTTAAATGCTCATATTTTCTATGTAGCATCAGAATATACTTGTATATGTAGGGTGGAATGGTAGACAAAATCGGATTCTGCCACCCTTAGACTATCACCTACCTCTAGACTATATAAAAGAAACAGAGGTGATGATGATAGATGAAAACAGTTCATTTAATGAATCTCCAAAAAGAAAGTTATTGAGGTATTCATGTTTTTCCTTTTCCTCCTAAAGAGGAGAAAAACAGCTTGGAACCAACTTAGGGAGAAGGAAGAGCTTTAGAAACCTCCTAAAAAGTTTGAGATGAGTCTCCCATGATTTGGATACTGGTAATTATGTCCTGATTAGAAAAGGTTCAAAGAACCAAAGCTGTCTCTGATAGCATAATAAATAATAATAATAGTAATAACAACAATGGCAGCTACAGTGTGATAAAACTTCTTCTCTACCAGTGAAGGAGAGAATGAAACCCTTGAAAAGGGTCACATTTGAATGAATACCAGAGCTAGGTCACACCACAGAAAGAGACTATGTTTTCTAACACCAGAAAATGAGCTACAGGAATAACGTATAAGGGGTCAGCTAAGGAGGAATAGTTTGTTTCAAGGAGCAATGCAAGGAATCCCCTGTGAGGGTAGGTGTTCTAAAAGGCCAAAAAATTGCCCCAGAAATGATAGGGCAAGCTTTAGCCACCCTTCAAGCCCAGAGAACACCAATACTGATTACTGTTTGATCAGTCAAGTAACATGTCACGTCTCCCTCCCCTTACAGGATCCCAGAGGGCCAGATGCAGCGTAATGAACATAATATACTTCACCTTTGTTTTCTTCATATACCTGCGTTTGGAACTGATTCACTATGTTGTGAGGAAGTCAAAACAGGATGAAGAGAGTCCTCTGCGGAGAGAGAAACCAATCCCTGGCCGACTTCCCAGACAACAGCCAGCACTTGCTTGCCAGCCATGTGGAAGAGCTGTTTTGAAAGTGGATCTTCCAGCCCTTAATTGACTCACCTCAGCTGACACACGTGGGGAAAAAAATTAGCTATTCCTACCTAAACTTGTCCAAATTTGCAAACTGATGAGAAAAACACACTATTGTTGTGGTTAAAAGTCACTAAATTTGGGGGTACTTTGTTAAAGCAATAGAAATCAGGACAGATTACCAAGCACAGTGAATGTGGGAGAAGCTTTAAATTAGAAGAGACATTAAGGCTTCAGCAGTAGCTGGACTATATTTTATGTTACCCAAAACTGTCATTTGAAAAAAAGCACTAGCAAAACTCAGGAATCTGCTTGAGATGTCCCAAGATAAAGAAGGGACCTCTGCTCTCCCACCCACTGGTTTGAAACTCAGTGGTGAAAAATAGTAAAATCAAGCCCCTAAAAGTTTTTTTCTGCTTGTTTTACACATGTCATTTCTTAAAGAAAGCAGTCAGTGATAAAACAAATGTGACAATGATCATACTGGAGTGTTTGGAGGGGATTGGAGGGCAGGTTGGGTGACAATTTAGATGCAAAAGTGGTACTATATGTGAAATGCTAACTAAACATGCTTTGTAAGTTAGAGTGGGCTTTCGTGGGGGGAAAAACAAAACAGAAGCTACTAGCTCAGCTTAAATCAAATTTGAAGACTGTCAGCTGGAATATTCAAAGTAAACATGAGACTGAACATCTTCAGGATATTTGTCTGTATCTTCAGCACTAGCACAATGATCAGTAATTACCCAATAAAAAACTGGTGAAAAAAATAAATGAATGAATGACCTTTGGTCAGAAAATTAACCTGTAGCCATGGCTGGAAATGCAATGCCAAAATTAGAGAAGTGTTTCCATTTTTAAATTCATCTTGGCTTTCAACCCCTTAACTCCCAATGAAATGGTTTATCTCCTCCAGAAAGGTTTCTCCCATATCAACGCTGGTTAGCTTTACAGAACATCCTTGCAGTAGTTAGAAAAGGCAGCATTTTCCTATGTGCTCACCAAGGAGGAAAGAAAGACTGAAACAACTAGTAAGCTTTTGAATAATTTGACTATGCAGCACATTATTTAAAAATAGGAGAGCAATATTTATTAAAAATGTTATTTTTTAGGTTTTCTCATATTAAAAAATAAAATACTGAAAAAACACATGTGCTAGGCTCTCAAATAATGTTATTTAAGAATGACTTATGAATAAGTGAATTATACAGTCATTTCTGCCATTTTAAGAATTTAGTGTATTATAATTTATGGTAATATACAAAGAATCATAAAATGCATGAGTCAAAATAATCTTAAAGATCACATAATCTAACCCACTAATTTTATGGTTAAGGAGACTGAATCCTAGAATTGGTAAGTTGCTTATCTAAGATTGCATACTTAAAAGAGGTTAAAAAAAAAGACAAGATAAAGACCTCTTCTTTCCCACTCCAGGTCTCTTTTCATGATATTCACAAATTATATAACTTCTATAAAAACAAATTATTTAACATATTACATAGATGAATACACAATTATAAACTATGTTAAAAATACAAACATGTTTAACTATATTACAAAGCTATAGCAATCAATATAGTGTGGTACAGGCACAAAAACAGACACATAGATCATGGACAATAAAGCAAATACCCCCAAAATAAACCCATGCTTAGACTATTGATTAATTTTTAACAGAAAAAGGCAATTAATATATAATGGGGAAAGAATAGTCTTTTCAATAAATAGTGCTGGGAAAACTGAATAGACATATATAAAAGAATAAAACTGGACTCCCACGTTACACCACACAAAAATCAACTCAAAATAAATTGAAGACTTGGCTGTAGGTCATAAAACTCCTGAAGAAAATACAGGGAAAAAACAGTGTAAAGCTCTTTCCCACTGTTCTTGGCAATAGTTTTTGAATTTGCCACCAAAAACAAATGCAACAAAAGAAAAAATTAACAAGTGAGACTACATCAAATTAAAAAGCTTCTGCACAAACAAGAAACAACAAATTGAAAAGGCAACCTACCAAATGAGAAATTATTTTCTAATTACATATCCAATAATGATAACAAAATATATGAGGAACTTACACAACTCAATAGTACATAATAATAAAGACATTCCAAAAACCTATATAGATGTTTTTAAAAGAAAACATACAGATGACCAACAGTTATATGAAAAGTTGTTCAACATCACTAATAATCAGAAAAATAAATATCAAAACCACAATGAAATAATACCTCATGACTTTTAGAATGTCTATCATCAAAAATAGAAAATAGTAAGTATTGGTGAGGATGTGGAGAAAAGGGAAACTTTATGCAGTGTTGGGGGTTGTAAATTGGTGCAACCACTATGGAAATCAATATGGAGGTTCCTCAAAAATTTAAAAATAGAACGACCACATGATTCATTAATTTTGCTTCTGGGTATTTATCTCAAGGAAATGAAAACACTAACAAAAAAAAAAAGATGTCTACACCCCCATGTTCATTGCAGCATTATTTATAATAGCCATGACATGGAAGTAACCTAAGTGTCCATGAATGAGTGAATGAATAAAAAGTGTGAACACACATAAAAAAGTGAAATATTATTCAGCCACAAAAAATAAGGAAATCTTACCATCTGGAAAAGCATGCATGGACCTCGAGGGCATTGTGCTAAGTGAAATACATCAAATACAAAAGATAAATACTCTATAACCTCACTTATAGGTAGTAACTAAAAATAACAACAAAAACCCCAGAAAAATAAAAACAAACTCAATATTATAGAAACAGAGAATTGATTGGTAAATGCCAGAGGTAGGGGTTCTGGGTGTGGAGGGCAAACTGGGTAAAGTTGTCAAAAGATATAAACTTCTAGTTATAAAATAAATAAGGAGGATGTAACATACTGCATGGTGACTACAGTTAATAATACTGTATTATATTTGTCAGGAGTAAGAAAGTAGATCTTAAAAGTTCTCATCACAAGAACAACATTTGTAACTGTGGTGATGGATGTTAACTTGACTTACTGTGGTAACATTTTGCAGTATGCACAAATATTGAATCATTATGTTATAATTAGAAATAATATAATGTTACATCAATTATATTTAAATAGGAAGGAAGGAAAGACGGAGGGAAGGAAAAAAGAGAGAAGGAAATAAAGGAAGGAGGGAGGGAGTGAGGAGGGAAGAAAGGAAGAAAGAAAAGGAAGGAAGGCAATGGAAATCTTTGCTTGAATCATCTATTTTTATAATATATCAATAAATTAAAATTAAATTATTTTCATCCCAAGTGCCCTACTTAAATAGCTTAACTGTTGTGTGCATAGCAACTTTCACTGCATGTTTTCACTTGAAGGACTTGCCGCAGTGAAGATCACACTCACGTCCGATGCACTCCAGTTCTACGACTGCCCACAGCCCAACTGCAGCTAACCAAAGTTCACAAAGTTATCCTGCCTTTCCCCCAAAGGGCCTATGAATAAATATAACCACATTAACTACTTTTGCTTACTCGCAGAGAAATGTTTATAAAAGATACTGATATTGCTGCCTTTGGATTTCATTTAAGTCCTCAATTAGCTTCATAATAAAACTTTGCAAAAATATGGACAAAAAAAGTTCTGATGTCACAAAAATGTTGAAAACGCATTTTTGAAAGGTAGCACATTTTTTCAAATTTACTGTCTTCAAATAACTTATAATTTTACTTCCATATATCTTATCCAAAGAAAGTTAGAGACAATTCTACACGGAAAATCATGTAACCTTGGAAAGGTTAATGTGTTGGCATGGTTGTTAACAGTGGCATTGAGAAATGTGTGGAAGACATGTACGAAACCCAGCTAGCATTCAGGTTGTCCTTGCATGGTGGGCACAGCCACAGCTTTTAAAATTATGATGTAGTCTTTTATTAATGAACTTGGTGATATTTTTTAAAATTGCTGCTATTCTGTCACCAATGTGCATTCCTTGCATTATTAATCTCTCTATCCCTTCATATCCCAACTATCTAAATATAAAAATACTTGAACAAATAATAGAGCTTAATAAAATCCTTCATTATGGAATCTCAGAAGAATGTTATATGAGGTCCAAGACAAGAATAAAAACATTTCCCATATTCCAAGGAAAACAGCATTCAGATTAAAGCCAATTTATAGTGGGGTAGTATTATAGGATTTTGTTTTTTATTTCAACTTGGCCTTATCAAGGGCTTGTGAAGGTTACCATGCTTATTCACTAGAGACTCTTCATTATAAGTGGAGAGATATGTCAGAACCAGCAAAGCAATGAAGGTTACAATGCTTATTCACAAGAGAGACTCTTCATTATAAAAGGAGAGATATGTAAGAACCAGCAAAGCAATCTGCAAATCATTACACATTATATTCAGCCATGTAGCTATACTGTACAGCCCTTGTAAATGTTCAGGATGGATGGTATATTCAAATTAATTGATTAAATAAATCATTTGCTAGCTGAACTCTGATTTCACAGTATATCTATTTTTCCAACTTAAAATGTCTTAACTCCAAAGTATAATGCTTAACAATAAGAAATCACCAAATTCATTCCATTAAAATACAATTTATTTAAATTTATTTATTCAACTTTTAACAGATCTATTATTTTTCAATCTAGTATATTTATTGTTTTATACCTCTGGTCACATATCTTTTCCAAAATTCTAGATAAGGCTGATTAGCTTTAAAAGGAAGCCAAGAAACGGACTGAGTCAAAAACCCTTGTATTGCACTATTCAGCAGATAAATTCACATCATCATAATTCTTCTCAAAATTAGACTTTCTTATAATTATGCATCCATGAAAATAACCTAGAACATTGACAACCAGAAAGAATTCTCCAGCATATGTCAATAGGTGAAACCTCAAGTCACCAATAGAAGCTAAGTCCACTCCAAAAACTGAATATTTACACTTGAATTTTTTTTGGCCTTAAGTTCTCAGTGAAAAAGGGGGAATCATTTTAAAAACTCACATTCCAAATGTTTGTACATGCTAATTGTATCATTCATTTTCCTAAAGTAAAATCAGGGAACTGATAGTTCACAAACTAATGAGCTACAAAGAATAGATCGTTGTTACCAAGTGGCTGCTGAGGGCTAAGTACAGATTGCTTGTACATGAGCATCATATCAGAAGTGTGATCTCTACAAACTTTTACCTATCACACTGCAAATCCAGAGGTTGTTTCTGAAAGTCTCAAAAGATTTCATAGAGTTGTGTCTACAAAAAGAGTTCCGATTCACTCATTTAAATATGTTATTGGTTTCTGATCAAGATGGTGGAGTAGATAAATACTGTACTCTTCTCCCATAACCCATCAAAATTACAACAAAACTACAGAACAACTATCCTTGAGAAGCACATGAAATCTAGCTAATCAGAAGTTCTTTAACTAAAGATATGCAGAAGAAGCCATGTGGAGACTGGTAGGAGGGACAGAGATGCCAGATGGGCTGGTCCCACTTGTGTGAGCTAAAAATAAAGAGGAATTATCTCAGCTTCAGAAGGTCCCTCTCACCCTGTAAGGAGCAAGGGGTACAGTCCCACACCAGGCTCCCCAGCCTAGGGCTCCATTGTAGGTAAGAGAAGTTCCCAGAACTTCTGGCTGTGAAAACAGCAGGCATAGGGGCTGAGTGAGATGGGGAGAAGGGAGGGTTACTGGAGTCCCAGGTGTTCCTCTCAAAGGGCCCATTCATGGATTTACTCACTGATGGACTCACTCTAGTTCCAACTATAAGCAGCAAATCAAAAAGTGCCAGGGACATGTGGGAACTGAAATGTCTGGTGGCAGGGCAAGGGCTAGAGAGGCAGCTTTCTCACAGACAGAAGAACTGACAGAAGTTGTGTTTCTTTGCTGAGCCTTCCCTTAACTTAGCCTGCAGGCACCATATCTGAGTCTCCACCAGCCTGCCCCCAAAACCAGCACACCCAGGGGCCAGCTTCAGACCATATCCAACCACCTCTACAAATGACACACTCAAAAGGCAACTCAGCAAGCATACAGCAAACTAAGAAAACAATACCATCCACAATTGCTTCAAAAGAATAAAATACTGAGGAATAAGTTGAACCAAGGATATAAAAGACTTATATTCAAAAAATTGTAACACATTGAAGAAAGAAGTTGAAGAAGATACAAATAAGTAGAAGTACATACCATGTTCATGGATAGCAAGAATTAACATTATTAAAATGTCCATATTACCAAAAGCTATCTATAAATTCAACACAATTCCTATCAATAGCATATTTCACAGAACTAGAAAAAAATTCCAAAAATTTATATGTAACTGAAAAAGACCCTGAATAACCATAGCAATCTTGACAAAGAATAACAAAGTTGGAGAAATCACACTACCTGATATAAAACTATACTACAAGGACATTATAATCAAAACAGCATGGTACCAGTATAAAAACCAACATATAAGTCAAAGGAACAGAATAGAAAGCCCAGAAATAAACCCATAGCTTTATAGTCAATTAATATTTGAAAAAGGAGATAAATACATATTATGAAGTAAAGATAGTTTATTCAATAAATAGTGTTATGAAAATTGGACAGATATGTGCATAAAAAATAAAACTATACCACCTTCTTACACAATATACAAAAATGAACTCAAAATGGATTAAAGGCTTAAATGTTAGACTTGAAACCATAAAAATCCTAGAAGACACATAGGAAGTGAAATTTTGGAAATTTATTGTAATGACATTTTTTCTGATATATTTCCTCAGGCAAGGGAAATAAAAATTGAGAAATGGAACTACATAAAACTAAAAAGTTCTTGCACAGCAAAGGAAACCATCAACAAAATGAAAAGGCAGCCCACAGAAAAAGAGAAAACATTTGCCAATATAACATTTGATAAGGAGTTAATATCCAAAATTTATAAATAACTTATATAACTCAACACTAAACAAAAAAACAATTCAATAAAAAATGAGCAAAGGATCTAAATAAACATTTCTCCAAAGAGGACCCACAGATGGTCAACAGACATATGAAAAGATGCTCACTGTCACTAATCATCAGAGAAATGAAAAATTAAAGTCACAGTGAGATACCACCTCACATCTGTCAGAATGACCATCATCAATAAGTCAACAAACAAGTGCTGGTGAGGATATGGAGAAAAGGCAACCATTGTGCACTGTTGGTGGGAATGCAGATTGATGCACCCACTCTGGAAAGCAGTATAGAGCTACCTTAAAAAATTAAAAATGAAACTGCCTTGGGACCCAAGGATTCCATTTCTGGGATTATATCTGAAGAAACCCAAAACTAATTCATAAGAATATATGCACCCCTATGTTCATTGCAGCATTATTTATAATAGCCAACCATTGGAAGTAGGCCAAGCATCCATCAGCAGATGAGTAGATAAAAAAGCTGTGGTACATTTAAACAACAGAACACTGCTCAACCATAAAAAAGACCAGCGTGGATGGACCTGGAGAACTTTATGCTAAGTGAAATAAGCTAGTCAGAGAAACTAAGTACCATATGATTTCAGTCATATGTGGAATGTAATGAACAGAGTAAACTAACAAACAAAATAGAAACAAACTCATAGATAGAAAACAGATGGACAATTGTCAGAGGGGATGTGGGTTGTGGGGACGGGTAAAAAAGGTGAAGGTATTAAGGAGAGAGAAAGAAAGAGAAAGAGAGAAAGGAAGGAAGGAAGGGAGGGAGGGACAGAGCGAGAGGGAAAGAAAAGAAAAGAAAAGAAAAGAAAAGAAAAGAAAAGAAAAGAAAAGAAAAGAAAAGAAAAGAAAAGAAAAGAAAAAAGAAAAGAAAAGAAAAGAGAAAAGAAAAGAAAAGAAAAGAAAAGAAAAGAAAAGAAAAGAAAAGAAAGAAATTAATTCATAGACATACAAGCATGGTGACTACCAGAGAAGAAAGGGAGTAGGGGAAGTAGAAGAGGATATAGAGGGATAACTGATGATGAAAAAAGACTTGACTCGGAGTATTGAACACATAATACACCACACCCAAAACCTATAATTTTATTAACCAATGTCACCCAAATAAATTCAATACAAAAAAAAAATGAGGATAGCTTAAGGACCCTCTGGAACTATATCAAGCGTACTAACATCACAAGGTGCCAGAAAGAGAGAGCATGGAATTGAAGACCTGGTTAAAAAAATAATGATGTAAAATTTCTCTAATCTGAAGAAGAAAACAGACATACAGCCCAGGAAGAGTACCAAACAAGATGAATCCCAAAAGGCCCACGTCATGAAATGCCATAAATAAAATGCCAAAAGTTAAAGACAGGGGCAATCTTCAAATCAGCAGGAGAAAAGAAGTTAATTACCTACGAGGGTGTTCCCATAAGACTTTCAGCTGATCTTTCAACAAAAACTTTGCAGGCCTAAAGGGATTGGCACAAAATACTCAAAGGGATGAAAGGCAAAGACATACAACCAAGATCACTCTACCCATCGAAGCTATTATTTAGAATTGAAGGACAGATAAAGAGTTTCCCAGACAAGAAAAAGCTACAGAAGTTTACCACATGAGGGACTTCTTTACCACAAAGATGAAAACAGGTTAAAAACTATGAAAACCAAAATGGCAATAACTACATATCTATCAACAATTACTTTGTATGAAATTAGATTAAATGCTCCAATCAAAAGACATAGGATGGCTAAATGGTTAGGAAAACAAGACTCTTCCAGATGCTACTTATAAGAGGCTCACTTCAGACACACAGAAACTAAAGGGATAGAAAGAGATATTTCATGATAGTGGAAACAAAACAAAACAAAAAGCTGGTGTAGCAATACTTATACCAGGCAAAATAGACTTTAAAACAAAGGCTATAACTAGAGACAAAGAAGGACCAAGCAATTCCACTTCTGGGTATCTATCTAAAGAAACCCAAAACACAAATTGGAAAAGATATATGCCCCCCATATCTCCATTATAGCATTATTTATAGCAGCAAAGATATAGAAGCAATCTAAGTGTTCATCACAGATGAAAGGATAAATAAGAAGTGGTACATATATTCAGTGGAATGTTACTCAGTCATAAAAAAATAAAATAAAGTCTGGCCACCTGCAACAACCTGGACTGACCTAGAGGGTATTATTTTGAGTAAAATAAGTCAGAAGGAGAAAAGCAAATAACATATGACTTCACTTATATGTGGAATTTAAAAAACAAAACAAACAAACAAAACAGAAAGAAACTCATAGTTACAGAGAATTTTGATGGTTACCAGATGGGAGAGGAGTTGGGGTTATGGGCAAAAAGAGGGGAGGGATTACAAAGTACAAAGCTCTAGTTACAAAATAGTCAAGGGGACATAAAGTGCAGCATACGGAATATAGTCAATAATATTTTAATAACTATGTATGGTGTTAGATTTATCGGGGTGATCACTTCAATGTCAAATCACTGTTGTCCACCTGAAACTAATATAATACTATATGTCAACTGTAATTAAAAATTTTTAATTTAAAAATACATTTTTTAAAAAATTTTATTTATTGGGTATCTGCTATGTCATAGCCTGTCTGGGTTCCGAGGAGACGGAGAGAACAAGGAAGACAAGATCTCCACTCTCATTAGCCAAGGGTGAGTAAGGAAAGCAGTGTGCCTGAAAAAGGACTTTGTGTTGGATCTTCTACCTTGTGAAGTAGGCAGGATACTTACCTCTAATCTTCGCTTCCCCATTAGGACTCCAAACCCCCAACAGGATAATCACTCGTTCGCTGACCCCATTATTATGTGGAACAACTTTCACCTGAATAAAATTCATCCATCTCCAAGTTCACAATTATTGTATATGCCCCTGTAGCTTACCAAGTTTGAATGTCGATGATTTACAGATGTGTTAAGACCTAGGTAAGAATTTACTTACAGAATACTCTTTTTATTTTACAGATGAGGAAACTGAAGACCCAGAAGCTAATCAAATTGCAAAGCTATTTGGAAGTAAATTTAGTATTGAAAGTAAGTTCTCCTAAATATATTAGTCATCTTCCCAGAATACTACATTGCACCCCCAAAATTTCACACTTGTATAGACACCAGGATGTTTTCTAAGAAACACAATATAATTTGTGTCCTGTCTAGAATATTGCTTTTAGCAAAGCCTACAATAGCCTAAGAATCTCCTTTGGGAAACAGGTTAAAATAAAATTAAACCTGCATTAAATGGAGGTAACATGCTTTCATAGTTTAAAAAATACCAATGGCAAAATCATTTCACGTGCATTGAGACCAATGAAATGTGACTCAAGTTTCAATTATCTGTGAAGGACAGTCATTCCTTAGCCATTGCCTTTGGGGAAATGGATTGTTTCTTTATGTCCTTTGCTTATACATTTTTCTTAGACCTAATGGCTGACAAGTGACGATTCCATTATCATAAGATGCTTCTTCTCTTTTCCAGAGTCAATTCCTCTCTTCTGTGTGCTCTACAGTGGCAATGGTATTCAAGTTCTTAGATGTACCTTTATTTTCAAGCCCAAAGTGGCTTTGTGGTGGCTTTCCTGACAATATCCCAGTGTCTCAAACATTTTGCTGTTGGTAGGAGACTGGATACATTTTCTGAAATGTGCATCACACTGCACGTTTGTTTGTGGTGTTTTCTCCCAGTGGCGAGTGAAGAATGTGTGTGTCCCCCCAAGCCAGTGAGAGAAGAGGGGGGTCGTGGTTATACACACCTCAGATTTACAGCCCAAGGAACCTCCACCTGTACAGTAATATTTTGGTCTAGAGAAAGCCCCTTTACATACCCCTTCCATTTGCCTGGACATGTGGCAGTTTGTACAGATACCAATCCACTTAGCTGCACAGAATTGAAACTACTCAGAAACTTTTTAACTGCCACAGTGGTTAAAAAGCATAGATATGGAAACAAGACAACATGAGTTTGAATCCCAGCCCATGTAACTTTGTGCAAAATACTTCACTTTTTGTATTTTGGTTGCCTCTTCTTTAAAAAGCTAGATATTAATTGTTCCTGCCTCATAGGCTTGTTGTGATAAAAAATGTATATAAAGATTAAGTTAAATTTAATTTTTGGCTTTGAATAATGCATGTCACATAGTAAGAATGCAAAACAAGTTAACAGTTACTATTTGTTCTTATCTTTTCATCTGACAAGCACCGATATTCACAGGCTTTCTTTCATAATCCATGGTTTTTGCCATGTCCTCCACTTGGCTTAAGGGTTGTACAGCCTCCAAAACCATCTACCCTCCCTAAGCTACATTTAAAGGGAACAGTACCCTGGAAATAAAAGAGTTATCTGAATTTACATGGAGAAATTACTTGGTGAAGAAAAACAGGATTTCTCTCTCCTGTTTTCTCCCCAGAATTCAAAAGAAGCACAGCATGCTTCACTATCAACACAGCAGGGTGGCCCTCAGGCAGAACAGCTTAACAGCAACAGTAGACCTAATCTGTACTACCTGATGGGTGCTAGTCTAAGCACCTAACTCCTGGTCATGCAGTGAGGCCAGTAGTAGTAGCATCCCCATTTTACAACGACTCAGAGGCAAAGCCTCTTATCCAGGGTCACAAAGCTGAAAATTGGGAGAGCCAGGACTTGAACATAGGTATCTCTGATTCATAGTCTGGCTCTTCATCACGCTGTTATATGGCCTCACATTGTAAAAGGTCTCAAAGTGATGAGTGTAGAGTGATGAGTGTATGAGTTTTTATGTACATCTTAAATAAGGTTCTCACATTCAATCTCCTTAGTAGGCAGGGGCATTAGCAGACAATTTATTGAGCCCGTATTATGTGCCATGGATTATTTCTTGGGACTAGAAGTAAAACAATTAAGGAAAAGTCCATTCCTTCATAGAGCTGACATGCCACTAGGGAAGACACATACAAATCAAATAAACAATACAATATCACAGATAAAACAGAAACAATTTAAGAGGTTAGAAAGTGAATAGAGATGATATGCTAGAATGGTAAAAGAGATGCCTTTGATTATAAGCACGTTAGAGGAGAATGAACTTCCTGTAATAATAGTGGTGTAAACAGGCATGGCTCCCCTCTTTGTTAGAACTAAAATATAGAACAACCATCACTCAGAACCATCAGAAAACAAGTTGAATGAAGTTTGACATGTACGGAATTAAAGAAACCATGTCCGAACTAGTAGGAGGGGTGGAGATATGGAATGAGCTGATGTTTCACCCAAGTGTGGTAGATAAAAATTGGGGAGGGATATCTCAGGAATGAGCAGGCCCAGCCCCACACCAGCATCCCATCCCACCAAGCCCAGGGTTCCAGTGGCAGAAAGATAAGTCCGTACAATTTATGGTTGCAAAAACCAGTGGGGATTGAGTTGGTGCAAGAAAGTGCTAAAGCCCTAAGCACTTCCTCTTAAAGAACACACACAGGGACTCACCTACTCAGACTCACTGCCTCTGAGCTCCAGCACCAGGGTAGCAGCTTGAAGGACACTGGTAGCATTCTGAGAGAGGCTGAAGTGTCTGGCATCGGGGCAAGCAGAGGCCACTTCCCTTTTCTGAGCCCTTCCTCCACAGAGACACAGAGCTGGCAGGCTGGTGCCATATCTGAGACTCCATCAACCTGGCTTACACTATTTGATCTGCCCCGGAGACCGCCAGAGGCCCTGCCCCACCCAAGCTGCTTTTCCATGTGAATCACTGGTCTTGATTTGCGCTTCACAACTTCCCAAATCCTACCAAACCAGCAACAGCTGGCCTCAGTGAACTCCAGGCCAGGCACAGCAGCAGCCAGATTAGCTTCGCAGCTTGGCTCCACCTGGGTGTCTCCAAGCCCAGCACAAGTAGCAGCCTTCTCAAATTGCTTTACAGCTCTGGAAGGACAGCCCTGGGCAATACACAGGTAGGCTCTGACTTGGCCTGCACCACCCAGGAAACCCCAGGGCCAGCACACCCAGTGGACAGCTACAGAGCACTTTGGAGCACCACTGCCTGCCCCTGCACCGCTGATCCTCCTCACAGGGCAAAGGTTGGTAGTCAGTGGTCACAGTCAATCCTTGCAGCTGACTAGCCTGGGTAAATCCCTCCCACTGATCTGCCAACAGCAACTACAAGAAGATGGTGTACTCAGCCCACATGAAGGGTGTACCTTGAATATCCAGCTTGGGTGATAGGAGACAGCAGGCCACTGGACCCTACAGGGCACCTACTACATTAGGGCCCAGTACCAAAGTACGGTATGGGGACCAACTCACAACCTGAGGTGATGAAGTTTATGAGACCTCAGTAGACACTGGGTTGTACACTCAATAGATTTAATTGGAAAATGGCAGGGAGGTGGGTAGAAGGCAGGAATAATGGATGGATTAGGGCGAAAGACAAAAAGAGTCAGAACAAGAACCATAAAAAGAAACAAAAAAAGAGAGGGGTAAGTATGGAACAATCCTCAAAAGCCTGGGGTAGATTCTTGAATAATATATACCTGTGATTTTTCTTTTTTTTTTTTAGTTTTTTTTTAAAGATTTTATTTATTTATTTTTTAGAGAGGGAAGGGAGGGAGAAAGAGAGAGAGAGAGAGAGAAACAGCAATGTGCGGTTGCTGGGGGACATGGCCTGCAACCTAGGCATGTGCCCTGACTGGGAATCGAACCTGTGATGCCTGGTTCGCAGCCCGCGCTCAATCCACTGAGCTACACCAGCCAGGGCATATACCTGTGATTTTTCAAGTGTTAATTCAAGCATTCTGGGGGGTCCCCAAGACACTTTCAGGCTTTAAAATCAAACTATTTGCACTATAATATTAAGATGTTATTTGTCTTTTTTCAGACTTATTCTCTCACAAGTGTATAGATTCACTGATATGGACTGAGATTCTACATTGCAACTAACCTTTTGGAAGCAAGTACTTGTTGAGTTTCAGTGTAGTATCAATGCAGAACATCCAAAACTATCTGAAAAGACTACTGAAACACATCTTCCCTTTCACCTGCATATCTGTGTAAGTACAGATTTTTTTTCTTAAACTTCAACCAAAACAACATTTCAACAAAGTGAATGCAGAAACAAAGAGAATCCAACTGCCTTCTCTTAAGCCAAATATTAAAGAGATGGTAAAAGTGTTGTAAAAATACCACTATTATCAGTAACCTCCTTTGTTCAAAAACAGTTATTTTCATAAATTATGTTATTGATGTTAACATGTAATAGAATTATAATTTTCAAAATAAATATTTTAAATACTTCACAGTTTTAATCTACTGCAGCAAATATTAGTAGGTATAAGCCACATAAAATCTCATCCAGGTGCTCAATAGTTTTCAAGAGACTTTAGGGGCCCTGAAACCTAAAATTTTAGAAACACCTTGTCTAGACAATTTACTTTCCACTTAGTTCAATATGAAGGAGTGAGAAAGCTGAACAAAATATATAATGTTTGGAGAAATTAATTCTACTTAAACTCTAAGGCAGGTTGCATTTTATAAAAATGGTCACAGCAATAATCCTGATCCCATACATTCATCCAGAATTTGACACTTCTCCCATTAACAGGTGAAATCTAGTCCCCTCCTCTAATTTGAGCCTGTCTTAGTGGCTCATGCCATCATGGAGGTGATGCTTCATGTGGTCTGAAGGTGAGTCTAAAAGGTGATACAGGTTCCGACTCTCTCTCTCTCTCTCTCTCTCTCTCTCTCTCTCTCTCTCTCTCTGCCCCCCGCCCCTCTTCTCTTTCTCTTTCTTGACGTGTGCTTTGGGAGACTAGAGCCCACAGGTAAGATCAGTTCATTCAAAGCTACCACGCTGGAGAGATTACTTGAGAGGTCATATAGAGAGAGCCGCCTGGGGATCACTCACTCTTCCATATTCCAACTTCTCAAGCCCTCTCCGCAGTCACCTCCAGATGTGAGAGTAACTAGCCTTCGGACGTCCCAGCCCTCACCCTTCAAGTCACCCCAACTGACCTAAGATGAGCAGAGAGGAGTTATCCCCACAAATTTTGCCCAACTTACAGATTCAGGAGGAGCAAATTAAATGATGCCAAGTGTTTTAAGATGCTAAGGTTTGGAGTTATTTGTTATATAGCCATCAAAAATGGAAAAACCTTCATCTGGGAACAAGTGGATTTGTCTTAGGGAAAGGTGGAGTGCATCATAACTACAACAGATGATAACTACAAGAGAACAGGTGTTCTCTTCTTGTGCAAGCATCCTCATTGGGGACCACTGAGCAGGGAAGAACTGCGGCCCAGAGATAACTACACAGGTGAAGAAACAGTGAAGTCAATTCCCTACTTTCTCCATCTCCAGAAGATCTCTGCAAACATACCATGCAAAATAAGTAAAAGAAGAGACACCTCAAACTGGGTTGTTGAATTTATGAAGATTATTTGGTGGAAGGAGAGGAGAGAATCAACTATTAGAAAAAAATAATTATTTTAAGGACTTACTTTAATAAACATTATACCAACTTTATATATATTATTTATATTAATTATGTTATTCTATATTGTATGTATAATACTAACCTTATTAGAATGATAATATTATTATTTTTATTTTACAGAAAAGATATTCAGGGCTGTTTAGCTATTTGTCTAAGGTGACACAGCTACAGTCAAACTTGGGTCCACCAAATTCTGAGACTAATATGAAGCTGTTTTCCATCTGGGATTCTGGGTTTTCCTGCCACATTAAGATAAATGTACCAGCACCACCCAACATACATAGTACATAGTTCATAGTACATAGTCCATAGTCCATAGTACATAGTACATAATATGGTTACTGGGATTTTATGCTCTAATCTGAAATACAACACTGCCTCCACAGGCCTGAGAAACCAGAGAAAAATGGCAAACATCAAAGGTAACATTTTCATTTTTCTTTTGGGAAAGAACTGTCTCTGTAGCACTGTGTAAAGCACTTGCTAATGGCAGGTGGCATTCAGGACAAGATGGAATGGAGAGAATGTTAACAACTTACTATAAACAATTTTTCAATTGAAGGAAAAAAAAGGAAATGTGCCTGAAGGCTGTGGATCAGAGGTCAACACCTGCTCCTCCCTTCGCATGTCCACAGAGTCCGACATCGCATCTGCTGGGAAATCACACACACTGAGATGCCAGCCAAGCCAGGAAACACCAGGGCCTTCCTGCCAGCCACTGCCAGGTCTTAGACCCTGAATGCCCCTCAGCAGCACTGTGTTTCTTAAAATGATTTGCACAACTCTAACACGACAGCAAAATAAAGGCTGACTGTGACTTTACTTAGGGACCAGATGCCTTGACGCCTCACTAGTGCGTACCCTAAGTGACCTGTGTTGCTTCCTTGCTAGTGCGCATTCACAGGACTTTCAGGGATTGAAAGAGAGGAATGTCCTTTGTAAAACGCTTAACCATTCAGAAAATATTGAGTACTGACCGTGTCTAGGAGCTGTTGTTTTGATGAAAATTGTCTTGGTGTTCCAGGTTCTAGTGGATGATTTCCCTTTATTCAAAGTCCTAGATAAACAGCAAGCTTTCTTAGTGCCTCCACGGGCCTGCAATAGAGAATTTCCTAGTCCCTGGTTCATTGATAGGAAGTCCTTCTGAGTTTCAGCCTCATATTGGTAGCTCAAGGGCTTACATCCCATACAGTTATTCCTGAATACAAATCAAACCCAGATACCATGAGCTTCAAGACTTATGCCTGGCATCTATATTCTTGTGAGTTGTTCTGCCTTGACTCCTCTCTTTCTTTGAGGTAACTATGTTTCTCACTACTGTAAATTTCCCCATCTTAATTCTGAATCCAATGAATTTACTTTAAATTTTACTTAATAATTTAATAACAATTATTATTTCAATTAGTTGAGTAAGTATTTATAAAGAGGCTTCATACATTAGCTGAGGATGCCTCAAGAGGGAGGGTATCTGGGAACTCTGTCCTTTGCTTTTTTGGTAACTTTTCCATAAATCTAAAATTATTTCAAAATTAAAAATATTTGAAATTCCTTTCTTCTGAGTGTCATATGTTGTTAGGAAAGATAATAGGCTGGGATCAAACAGTCTAAAGCCTGGATTGCTCCCTTATTAGTTATAGAACTTTGGATAAGACACTTAGCTCACTGAGCCCCAATTATCTCTGTTGAAGAGATAACTAACTTCATAGACATAGTATAAGTTTAAAATTAAGCAAGATATAAAGTTCAACATACATCATTTCTTTCCTCTCCACCTGCTATTCATGAATAATGATAAACTAAAAATCACTGCTCTCATTTGATGCTTATCCAACATACTCACTATTATCAATAGTTGTCTACTAGACATACCAAAAATCTGAAGCCAATTCTCTTAAGATGTATACGGTAAGTCTAAAAGCAACCACTAGAGAAATAACTCAGAATAAATAGTAAAATATGTTTAATTAAAAAATATCCACTTAATGTAAAAGAAAGCAACAAAGGAGAAACAAAGGATCAAAAAAGATGAGACAGAAAACAAAAGCAAAAAGGCAGACATAAACCCACCTCTAACAGTATCAACATAAACGTAAGTAGAATTAACAATCCAATAAAAAGACTAAAGTTGTCAGACTGGATTTAAAAATGATCAAACTATAAGCTATCTACGAGTTTAGATTCCAAGATACCAATCAATAAAAGAAAATGATAGGAAAGATATATCATGCAAACAGCAATCACAAGAAAACTGAAGTGACTACTGATATCAGACACAACAGACTTTAAAACAAACTATGTTACCAGGGATAAAAAGAAATGTTTGATAAAGATCATCAATCCATCAGAAATAGATAATAAATATATATTTGCGTAATAACAGAGTATAAAAATACAAAAAGCAAACACTGATAAAAATGAAGAAAGAAATATACAATTTAAAAATAATAGATGGAGGCTTCATAATTCATCTTTCAATTATGGGTAGAATAGGCAGAAGAACAACAAGAAAATATAACACTTGGACCACACTATAAGTTAATTAGACTGAACAGACATCTGTAGAACACCCCACCCAACAACAACAGAATCTGCATTTTTTTCACGTGATATGGAACATCCTTCAGGAAAGACAGTTTAGTAGAGCATAAACCAAATTTTGATAAATTTCAAATTTTAAATAATACAAAGTATATTCTGTAATCACAATAGATTAGAATTAGAAGTCAATAATAAAAATTTTGAGAAACTCGCAGATATGTAGAAATTAAACAACGTACTCCTAAATAAGCAATGGATCAAAGAAGAAATAAAAGGTGAAATCACAAACTTCATTGAAATAAATGAAACTGAAGACTCAACAAATATAGCTAAATATATATAGCTAAACAAAATACAGCTAAATCAGTACTTAGAAATTTGTAGCTTTAAATGTCTATGTTAACAACAACAACAACAAAAATTCTCAAACCAATAACCTGGCCTGCAGTCTAAAACACTAGGAAAGAAGAGCAAACTAAATTGAAAGCAAGATAGGAAATAATAAAAATTAGAGTAAAAATTAATGAAATAGAGAATAGAGAAGCAATTGAGAAAATTATTGAAACCAAATATGTTATTTTAAAAGAGCAACAAAATAGACAAATTTTTAGCTAGATTGACCAAGATAAAAAGATGACTCAAATTACTGATACCATACATTATTACTCATCTTACAGAGATAAAAAGAATTATTATGAACAATCATATACCAATAAATTAGATAACAGATGTAATGGACAAAGTCCTAGAAAGAAACCAACCAACCAAACTGATTCAAGGAAGAACTGCATGTTCCGAATGACCTCTATAACAAGTGAAGAAGTTAAATTAACAATTAAAACTTCCTTATAAAGAAACATTCAAGGCCATATAGCTTCACTGCTGAATTCTACCATTTAAAAAATACCAAGTATATACAAACTCGTCCAAAAAATAGAAAAAAAAACACTTAAAAATTCATTCCATGAGATCAGTATTACAATAATGCTAAAACAATGCAAAGACATTGCAAGAAAGGAAAACTATACACCAATATCTCTTATGAATATAGACACAAAAAATCATCACCAAAATACTAGCCAACTGAGTCTAGCAAAACATAAAAAGAATTGTACTCCATGGAAAATTGGGATCTATCTTAAGTATGCAGTGTTGGTTTAGAAATCATAATATAAATCCCTAATCAATAGACTAAAAAGCAAAAAACTGCATAATTAATAAATACAGGAAAAGCATTTGATAATATCCAAAACCCTTTCAGGATATAAACAGAGCAATAGGAATAGAAGGAAACTTACTAAACCCAGTCAATGTGATCCAGTGATTTTACTCCTAGGTACATACCCCTAAAAATTAAAAACAGGTGTTCAAACAAAAACTTGTGCACGAGTGCTCATAGCAGCACTATTCAAACTGGTAAAAAGTGAAATACTCACATGTCTATCAACAGATGGATGAACAAAATGTGGTATATCCATATATTGAAATATTACTCAACCACAAAAAGTGAAGTACTGATGCCGCAAGTTAGACGAGCCTTAAAAACCTCGTGCTAAGGGAAAGAAGCCAGACACAATAGACCCTATATTATATGACTGTTTATGAAATGTCCAGAATACAGAAGTGTATAGAGACAGAAAGGATATATTAGTAGTTGTTAGGGATGAAGGGATTGAGGATATATGAAGGTTCTATCTTGATAGAGAGCTATAATGGGAGCACACAAAGTTAAGTTACAGAAAGTCCATTAGTGTACGTAAAGGGGCGAATATACTTAATATCATTGAGGATACATGGTTTGCAAATATATACTCCCATGCCATAGGTTACCTTTACATTTTGTTGGTTATTTCCTTTGCTGAGCAGCAGCTTTTTAGTTTGATGTAGTCCCACTGTTTTATTTTTGCTTTTGTTGCCTGTGTGGTTGGTATCATATCTAAAAAATCATTGCCAAGACTGACATCAGGAGTTTTCCCTCAATGTTGTCTTCTTGGAGTTTATAGGTTTAGGTCTTACTTTCAAGTCTTTAATCCATTTTGAGTTTATTTTTATGTTTTGGCTAACAAGCAAATGAAAAGATGCTCAACAGCACTAATCATCAGAAGAACGCAAATCAAAACCCCAATAAACTATCACTTCACAACTATTAACTTAGTCACTATCAAAAGAAGAGAAAATAACAAGAGCTGCCAAGAGTGTGAAGAAATTGTACCAGTGAGAATGGCCTTCATAAACAAATCAACAAATAAGTGTTGGAGAGGATGTGGAGAAAAGGGAACCTTAGGGCACTGTTGGTGGCAACAGCGTGGATGGAACTGGAGAGCATTATGCTAAGTGAAAAAAGCTAGGCAATGAAAGACAAATACCATATGATCTCACCTTTAAGTGGAACCTAATCAACAAAACAAACAAGCAAGCAAAATATAACAAGAGACATTGAAATTAAGAACAAACTGACAGTAACCAGAAGGGAGATGGGAGGGGGTAATGGGGGAAAGGGGGGAAGGGTTTTCAGAAACAGCTATAAAGGACACATGGACAAAACCAAGGAAAGTGGGATCAGGAGAGGGAGGTAGGGATGGCTGGGGTGGGGAGTGGTGGGGGGAAATGCAGACAAGTGTACTTGAACAACAATGAAATTTTTCAAAAATTAAGAAAAAAGAAAACAAAAAAAGAATGTGAAGAAATTGGAATTCTCGTATACTGTTGGTGGGAATGTAAAATTGTTCAGCTGTTGTGAAAAATAGTCTTGAGGTTCCTCAAAAAATTAAAAATAGAATTACCATATGATCTAGCAATCCTATTCCTGGTTATATAGCCAAAATAATCCAAAGCAGGATAGTGCAGTGATATCTGCACATCCAGTTCATGGCAGTGTTATTCACAGTAGCCAGGAAGTGAAAGCAACACAAATGTCTATCAAAGGGTGAGTGAATACAGAAAAATGTAAAGTACGCATAGAGAATATGGTAGATAATATTGTAATAATTAGGTTTGGTGTCAGATGGGTACTAGACTTATCAGAGTGATCACATCATGCAATATATAAATGTCTAATCATTATGTCATACATCTGAAACTAATATAATATATGTCAACTATAATTGAAAAATAAATTAAAAAATAAAATGTCATATGTACATACCATGGAATATCATGAATCCTTAAAAAAGGAAATACTATCACATATTGTAACATGGAAGAACCTCACAAAAGAACAAAGACTGTGGGGTTCTACTCAGATGAAGTGTCTAAAATTGGCAAAAATCATAGAATAGAAACAGAAAATAGAAAGGTGGTTGCTGTGGGCTCGGTGGGGGAAAGAGAATTAATGTTTAACTAGTATAGAGTTTCAGTTTTACAGAATGAAAAATTCTAGACATTTGTTGCAAAACAATGTGAATATACTTAACTCTAGTGAATTTTACATTTAAAATGGTTAACATGGTACATTTAAGATTACTTGTTTTTTTTTTATTTAAATGAATGTTCAAGTACAGTTTTCTCCCCTTTACTCCCAATCAAGCCCTCCCGCCCCCCCACCTCCCTCCCATTACCACCCTCCCCCTAGCTTTTATCCATGTGTCCTTTAACTTTGTTCCTGTAAACCCCTCCCCCTCTCCTCCAAAATCCCTCTTCTCTCTCCTCTGGTCACTCTCCACCTGTCCTCTAATGCAGTGTCTTTTACTATACCCTGCTT
>PVIA01001822.1:0-246305 GCA_004024845.1 Tonatia bakeri
CCTTCCTCCTTTTCTTCCTTCCTTCCTACCGCTCATTGTCTCCTGTTCCTTTCTCTTTCTTCTTTCTTCATGTGCTAAGTTTATTTGCTTATCTTCGCTTTCAGAGTCACTTTGATTTTTTTTACACAGAGCTGGATGTTGATTTTTAAATTCAATCTGAGAGGGCTTTTTGAAAAAAATAAAATATTTATTTCATTTATCTGTGTTATTATACATTTACCTATGTTTGGTCTTAATTCTGTAATTTTATTTTAAGTTATCTTTTCTGATTTTTAAATTTATGAACATGTGAGTTTCCAATCTGATAATTTTGAAAATTTACATTCATATTTTAGTACCTCAAGGAGTCACCTCAGAAATTGAAATAGTTTACTTGCTAAACATGTTTTTAACAATTTTTGAAAGAGAGGGGAAGGGAGGGAGAAAGGAAGGCAGAGAAACATGAATGTGTGGTTGTCTCTCATGCACCCCCCACTGGGGACCTGACCCGAAACCCAGGCATGTGCCTTGACTGGGAATCAAACCAGTGACCCTTTGGTTTGCAGGCCGGTGCTCAATCCACTGAGCCACACCAGCCAAGGGCTATTTAACAAACATTTTAATTACTGTATAATAATCTACCAGATGATAATATTCTAATTTACCCTTTATCTTTTCCTTTGTTCTAAATTTATCTTGCTTCCAGTGTTGTGCTAATATGGACTAACACTATCAAAGAATTTGAACATCGTGAATTCTGATCTCTACTATAAAATTATTTTCCATTCTGTGACAATTTGTACTCCAAATCCAAACATTCACATAATTGAGGCTTAGTTAATAGAAGAAAGTTGCCCACCTCTTAATTAGCCTTCAGGCTGATATAGCCTGGGGATAAAACTGTCCGGAAGATTTGCCTTCTGAAACAAGCTATCTGAGGAAGTTCCATAACCAGGTAAAACAAGCCCATTACCTTTGCTTCCATCACACTTGGGACTCCTTCTCTTTTCTTTTCTTTTTTAATATTTTATTTCTTTATTTTTAGAGAGAGGGGAAGAGAGGGAGAAGAGAGGGAGAGAAACATCAGTGTGTGGTTGCCTCTCACATGGCCCCCACTGGGGACTTGGCCCACAACCCAGGCATGTGCCCTGACTGGGAGTCGAACCAGCGACCCTTTGCTTCACAGCCCACTCTCCATCCACTGAGCTACAGCAGCCAGGGCTGGACTCCTTTTCTCAATGGAGAATTTCAGAGACAGTATCTCTTCAGATTTCTGTGGATGTCCTATACCACAAATAGCCCCAATAACAAGCTACCTTAGCCTTTTTTTTTAACGGCAGTGGCAAATGAAGAGTGTTCTGAAGATCTTTTAAACAAACACAAAGAGATTGAGTTTACTGAAACATTTATGAGCTCATGAAGTTATCATCAGGTTGTAATGAGGTGCAAATCAAGCAAGTAATTGAGAAATACAGCATTGCAGCTGTGTGGGCTTCCAGTTCACGTCAATAGGACTTAGAAGTCCTTGCAGTGAGTCGTTTGGCAGCTACAGTATCAGTGAGCGCCTTGTGGGTAAGCTCCTTCGGCACATCATTTTAACAGATGATGAAATACCAAGTCTCCTTTAGATTAGTTCAAGTTGTATTGTGTCTTGAGGAGAAAAAAAATTCTGGGTATTTATACTGTTGCTCGCTTCTATAATCTTGCTTGTTGACCTGGCATTTATGCTATCGCTCACTTCTATTATCTTGCTTGTTTGCAAGAACCCTTTGAGTTTCTTTTAGAGTCTCTGGGTGTGGACTTTCCAAAGCATTCCGCGCACTGCTGTTGGGTGATAAGTTCTTCTTTGCCGTATCAGTAATCAGCCCACTGAGAAGGTAATCTACAGTGTTCCCCCATCAAAGTCCAAGACCTGAAAGAGGAGCTTAACACCACACGTCCGTGCTCCTCTCGCCCTCATCTTCCACTCCAGATTTGAGTAGGAAATACGCTGTACCTCTTTTCCTTATAATTCTCTCCAGGCTGACTGCCTTCCTTCCTTTTAGAGCAGGGGTCAGCAAAGTCCTGCCTGTGGCCCAGCTCCAGCCCACTGCCTGTGTTTCTATGGCCTGTGAGCTGAGAATGGTTTTTACATTTTTTTTAAACTGCTTTTTTTAAAAAAGATTCTTTTCTTTTTAAAGATTATTTATTTATTTTTATTTTTAGAGAGGGAAGGGAGGGAGAAAGAGAGAGAGAGATAAACATCAATGTCTGGTTGCTGGGGGCTGTGGCCCACAACCCAGGCATGTGCCCTGACTGGGAATTGAACCTGCGATGCTTTGGTTCGCAGCCTGCGCTCAATCCACTGAGCTACGCCAGCCAAGGCAAGGTTTTTACATTTTTTAAAAAGATTTTATTTGTTTATTTTTAGAGAGAGGGGAAGAGAGGGAGAAAGAGAGGGAAAGAAACATTCATGTGTGGTTGCCTCTCACATGGCCCCCACTGGGGACCTGGCCCGCAACCCAGGCATGTGCCCTGACTGGGAATCAAACTGACAACCCTTTGCTTCACAGTCCGGTACTCAATCCACTGAGCCACAGCAGACAGAGCAAAAATCTTAATAATTGTTAAAGAAGGGGCCCCACATTTTGTTTTGTACTGGGGCATGTCAACTATATAGTTGTCTCTATGAAGCATTGATAGTTTTTATCTTGTACCTATCCTGTACCCTAAACGTCACATTCTAACGTGAGAATGTAAAAAGATATGTTTGTCACTCAAGGTGGAAGGATTCCAAAATGGTGGGTGGCTGCTAAACAGACTCGTAATGGAATAACTCAATTGTATTCAAAAACACAGACAAGAGCCCCAAACCAGACAGAGTTTCCACAAATGAATTTGTTGTGTCTACTATCGCTGGCCTGAGGAATGAACTCCTAAAACGCCATTGC
Source organism: Tonatia bakeri (assembly GCA_004024845.1). Taxonomy (NCBI): domain Eukaryota; kingdom Metazoa; phylum Chordata; class Mammalia; order Chiroptera; family Phyllostomidae; genus Tonatia; species Tonatia bakeri. The sequence goes on from PVIA01001822.1 coordinate 2,910, forward strand.
AGGAAATAGAGCCCAAATAACGACACAACAAACACATTCCCTCTGCTGTCCAAGAAAAAGTGGGGAAGCTTTAGTTCTTATGGTTTTGAGTAGATCTGAGCAATGTTCCCTGTGGTTGGAAGGGCCTGGTGCCTGGTAAACTCAAGAGCAGAATGCAGTGTCAGGAGATGAACTTGAAACAACACAGAGTACTTTTGCATCGGCTGCTAAGCCTTTTCATTATATTTTGCTTACAGGAGAGATCAGGCTTCATGGGCTCAAGAAAAAATAAAAAAATGTGTTACTGATAAGCCTCAGTCCTGCCCTGCCCTTTCTAGTATAAGCAGGGAGAGGAGGATCTGGATTTTTCCTAAGATAAGGGTAAAAAGGCTTTCAGTTCAGGATGGAATCAGAACTGGCCAAATAGCCGGTAGGGCCTCCTTATCTGCTCCATCTGCTGGCCCTGGACCAAGTTCAGCTGTGACGTCTTTAAAGAAATGCTGCTGAGCACACCCTTTGCCAAAACTTTCCTTAGTGAAAACAATCTACAGAAGACAGGGAAGAGGAGCTGGCCACGTCCCCTCGTATTTACTGCAAGTGGGTATTGAGTAGTCTCCTAGGAGACAAATCCTCTAGGAGAGTGATCAGCCAGTCATGCCAGTCATGCCCGGAGGCCTTCCAATCAACCAGATTCACTGTGATGAGATCGTTTAATTACAGGGGCTGTTTCAAAGAGACATCATAAATGGCAATCCACAATTTGGCATCAGGCAGCAGTTTCAGGTGTAACCTACATCAGGAGGAACCAACTTAGATACCCAAACCAGAAGGATTCTTGCAGGGCAAGAAGAGTGGAGGGAGGTGTTCAGTGATGGTGAGAAAAATATTTGTAGTTTTCTGTTCACATCCCTGATTTCTGTTTTTTTTTGGGGGGGGGTGTTATGTGTGTGTTGTTATTGTTGTTATTGTGTATGTTTTAGGCTTGAGGTACAAATAACAGGGCAGGCTCACCTAGAATCCATGATTTAGTTGAGTTTTGCAGGGTGGAAAGTCTATAACACCTTGATTTTCCGCTCTCTTAACCCCCAGGGTCCAAATCCCAGGTGGTTTTCACACAAGCCTTCCTATGGCAGAAAAGGCCTAGGGCACTTACTTGGCTTGTCTTCTGGGCTCATTAATTCATGATGGGCACGTAGTCAGGTATACTCCGTGGAGGACCATCTATATCTCCGTGTATAGAATTCCTCAAGTTTTAAAAATAGTATTGATTCTGCTACACCTGGAATTGTTTGAACTTGATTCTGTTGGAAGATGAAGTGATATTATAATTGCTTTTCGAAAACCCCCCTGGCTGGTGTGGCTCAGTGGATGGAGTGCCGGCCTGCAAACCTAAGAGTGGCCAGTTCATTTCCCAGTCGGTGCTGGGTTGCAGGACTGGTCCCAAGTTGGAAGCGTGCAAGAGGCAACTGCACATTGATGTTTCTCTCTTTCTCTTTCTCCCTCCCTCCCCTCTCTCTAAAAATAAATAAAATCTTAAAAAAAAAGAAAAGAAAGACTTCTCTGTCTCCTTCACTAGAATGTACTACCTGAGGGCAGGTATCTTATTTTACTAACCATCGTGACCCCAGGATCCAGGTACAATTCTTGGCACACAATGCATGTTTAATAAATGTTATGTGAGTATTGGCTGGATGAAGAGGGCAGACAGAGACCCTGTCAAGATCTTTTGTGGCCCAGCAAGGAAAGCAGAGTGGTTAGGAGCAGAGAGTATAGAACTGGGGAACTTGGTCTTGGTCCCAGCTCTGTCCCTTTCTACTTGTGAAGATGGTTAAGTTACTTAACCTTTCTGTGCCTTGGTTTTACCATCTTTACATTGGGTATATTCATGCGATCTATCTTATAACGTACGGCTTAAAAGAGTTAAAACTTTGAACACTGCCTGGAGAACGATAGGCACTCAACTGCTTTAACTCTCTTTCTTATTTACAAAAAATGTACTAGCGACAGCTCAGTTCCATGTTCTTGCAGCTCTGTCTCATCCTCTCTGCTCCCTAATGGTCACGCTTCGATAAAACACTTTCTCATAATTATTATGCAGGGGTGGGCAGACGTATGTTCAGTCATCAGCCATCATTCTGTGAAAGATAAGTCATAAGTAAGGATATGAAATAATAACAATAACAACAATAATAAGACAAATAACATAAATAGTACAATGATAAAGAAATAATAATACAAGAATAAACTATTCTGTGTACTCACAACTGTAAGCCTACTTTTGCCCACCCCATATAATGACTATATTATTGCATTATATAGGGCAAAAAAACCCATAGGAAAAATGCCTCCAAATCTATACTCAATAAGGTGATGCTTAATAAATAACCAACCCGCAAAAAAAAAGGAGGGGAGGCTGGACTTTTGGAGGCCTTTGAAGCTCTTAGTGACTTAAGCATTTATAACATTTAATATATTTTGATTAATCACATTCTGTTATTAAACATTAAAAGGATTTGCTTGTGCATGGCTTTGTTTGAGTAGATTTGGTTGATAAGCCCATATTTTTCATTAATTCTAAATGGTAAGATGGGGGAACAAAGAATACTGAGTTCCAGCTCTTTAAAAATAAACTTTCTAATATTTCCACCACTTCAGAAAATGTCTCTATGTGTCCTTACGGAAAGTCTGGAAGGTTATAAGTATGTCAAGTGTGACTTGGTCCATTCTTCCAGGAATACCTCTTATGATTCTGAGGAGGTCTGACTGTGAATTACACTTGACATTCAGCGGAGGACCTGGCAGTGATCTGACTTCTACAGGAACACCCCGAATCAGGAGGCCAGTGGAGGAGAGCCTGGGGTGTGGTTGGTGGGTGTTTGTGGCTGAAACTTCTCTGACACAGATCCGTTTATTTGCACACCCTGAGGTTGGGCTCTCCTGGGGGGCTCTCAGTTGCCAGGCCACGGTCACCCCTGAGCTCTCTTCACCCACATCTGCTGTCTCCCTTTTCTTTGTATATTATCAGGCTCCTCAGACTGCAACTCATGGCATTACCCACTGAAGAAAGAAAAGAATAAGAAGCAGTATGTACAAAATGGTCTGGGTTGTGTAAAAAGAAAGAAAAATCGCACACGGAAGTAAAAGTGGAAGAAAAGACCCTAAAAGTTAGTGCAGGTTACAATGGGGTTGAATTTATAGCTGATTTTTATTTTCTCCTGTATGTGTATCTGTATGTTCTTAAAATGCCTATGAAAACCTAAGCTGCTGTGACCATATGAAAAGGAATGAAGGTATATAGAAAACTTTCCATATGATGGGGACTGGCTCGTCTTGCTCGAAGCCAGTTTGCAGCCACTGGTCCGAGTCAGCTGGGCCTACTCACCCACAAGGACTTGCCGGAAGTCCTTTCCTCAGACCCCACTCCTAAGAGTGCTGCCCCCTTTTTGCTGGTAGTTTCCTGAGAACGCACCCCTAGCCCTCTCCTTCCCCCCCTTTAAGAGATGAAGACCAGTTGCAATTGCAGCTCAACTGCCACAGGAAGGAGGCGGTTCCATTAATTTTTCCCAGAGGCCTGCAGGATCAGAGGCTTCTACTGACCCCCAAATGTCTAGCAGCAGAGGTTACTGCCTCCCTTCTCTGAACTGTGCATTGCTGCTTAAACTTAGCTCAGCAAGTCAATAAGGAGGAGTATCCATTTCCTCACCTGGTGAACCGGAACAATCTCCTTACCTCAAGAAAAGGAAGGTTATGATCTTATAGAAGCTACGTCTCTGTGGGTGGAAGGTTAGACTTGTTAGAGATGTTTTCAGTTTCTTATGGACTTGTCTGTTTGCCTTTTGCTTTGGGGAAAACTATTTATTTGGTGGACTAGTACAGTACAGCTTATTTTTGAAGCTCTAATGTGGAAAGCAATAGTTAAAATATCGATAGCCACTGAATAGCCACTCAACCTTTCAAAGGATATAGTATTCGTACAAATGCTGATGACTTAGAAAATGTGGCTCTATAGGGATTATTAGTGTTATCTTTATAACGTGGAAGAAATCCCTGTGTGGTAAGAGGGATTCTGATTATTCCACAGATTTCTGATCTAACCTAGGAGCCTCCATCCCCATCTGTTCTACCTAGATTTGCCAGGGTTTGCCCAGGCTTCTGTCGTGCAACCTCCAAGGTCTCTTTGACTAAAGAAATTTGTGTGTGCGTCTTCTCTGCTCAACTAGAGCTCATCCGGGGCAAGTGTTGTCAGGTCTGTTTCATTTTTGTAAAGTCTACGTCTCAGTTCCTGGCACAGAGTAGTAGCTCAATTGATTATCCCCAAACAAATGAATTAGAAATCTACTCTTCCATCATTTATTCATCCAGTCAGTCACTTAACATATTTTTGAGCACAACGATACATCGGTCATGTTTCAAGGTGCTGGGGACACAACCTTAAACAGATCAGACTGAAATTCCCATCCTTTGGAAACTTACATTCTATTGGGTTTGACTGATTACCGAGAGAACCTTTCATTTCTTTGAGTGTCTAATTGCTGATCCCCGGGAGTTCATCTGAAAAGAGGTGGAAGGATTTTTTTGTGGTGGTCTTTCCTTTCTTTAAGGCTGTGATCAAGATCAGAGAACAAATAAAGCGCTTCAAGAAAACCTGCCCTTTCAGAATTCTGACCCAGACTTCATGTGGCTAGAGTTGTAGCCCCAGATAGAGGAAATGGTGTCCCGCGCATGGTTTCAGGTGGAGGGGGTGAGACAAGGAAATAGCTTGCTTGGGTCTCAGCAGTTTTAAGTCATTTCCTGTTCTTTCCCTCATGGTTCCAAAGTCAAGCATTTGGGAACTCGAGGACTCAGAGAAAATGATGAGCTAGGACAAAGGTCTCTGTGTGAAGGGAATGGTGGCTGGCCATGTCACATGTTTAAAGAAGCCTAAAAATGACCTAAAATGAGGAAGATCCCCCAGGACCTGAGCCTGGGGCTAGAGTTGAGAGCCAGGACAGGAGGGAAGTCACTCACTGGGAGTTCTCAGAAATTTTAGAATGTGTGCAAACTTCCTGCAGGGCACGTGATTGAGCCCTGAGCTATTCTATTTAGATGTTAAAGGAAAACCTGGGCCAGGAAGGCTAGGGTGCTTGGGGAGTCCAGATTATTCTGTGCTCACGGCTGTCTTTCCCAGCCTGGGACAGTGGATCATTGGCAGCACTTTAGAGGAGTCCCAATGTGTTTATTTGGTTGGTCTTCCTTCATGTTGCCTCAGTTCCAGCAAATCCAAGAATTTGCAAAGATTTCTGGTAGTAAAAGGTCTCATTTTAAAGCCATTCCCTCAGACTTGGAAGCAAACTTCCCCTTAATTAAAAGTAGACAGGCACTAAATATGAGTTGACATAACGCAGTGTTCCAAACTGGTTTCTGTTGCCTTGTGACACGGTTTTCAGGACACGTTATTTGCAGCGGCCCCGTGGGTCTCAGGAGCCCACCACTTTTTCTCTGACAGATGCAGAACTAATCCCAGGAGAAGGCAGAAGGGCTTTCAAGCACGTGGTTGATGCATTCCTTGCCCACAAAGAAGAAACTGTCTTCCATGCAGAAATGCTGCTTCAATGCGAAACCGATTCATCAGCAATCCATCTGCGCGAGCCGCTGTGTTTGTGCAAACTGAAAATAAGCTACATGGACCCGGATTCCCGGCAGCGGGGGCAATGTGAAGAATGGGTGGTGATGCCTTCTCTCTCCCAGTCTCTTCACCACCCCGCTTCATCACAACCCTCAAAAGAGCACTCCAGGGGGAGTGCTGGGTTTCATGAAAATGACAAATTCAATTTGACTCAAACAGGCTCCCATTTTCCCAGAGATACACACTCCTTCACTGTTCCAGCTTTGAAATGAAACTTTGGGAAGGCAGGTTCCAAAGATCATGTTGGTTTGAAGGAGGCCCATGTGGCAAATGACCTCTCCTCTGTTTCTGCAAACAGTGAGAAACCTTGGAACCCCAAGACTTCTGCTCGAAAATGTAAACTTTTGCTGAAGAGAATGTTGTATTTGCAGCCATGAATAAAGCGGGTCATAGTGGGAACGCTCAGGTGGGTCAGCCATGTGCTTGTCCGAGTTCCATTTGCAGCTTAGCCTTTAAACCCTTTGGCTTAACCTCTTCCCTTTGGAGGGTGAAAACCAAATTGAATAATGGAGAATGGTTAGCATCAGAGGATTCAATAATCTTTTCATCCATTTGCTCTTAAAACTAACTGGAAGAATGGAGACGCTTCTCCCGTTATTACCATTTAGCTCTGCACCTCAGTGCTCTGTTTTGCTCCCTCAAAGCTTTTAATGGTCCCAGATAAATCAGAGCTTTGACATCAACCGCCACTTTATGGAGTCAGAATACTCTTCCCTAATCTAGAATCCGACAGTCTGACAGTTCATTTGCTTTTGATCACATCCTGCTGAGGCTTTTACCTTGCACAGAGCTTTTCTGCAGTTGACAAGTTCACAGTTCCACTCCAGCTTGCAATTGGGTTTTCCAGAAGTTTCCATTAGTCTCCTTAAGGGTGAGAAAGAGAATGCCTTAGAGGTTGAGGCAGAAGGCGAGTCATAAGGCATGCCAGAGCTTAAAAAAAAAAAAAGTACCTAGAAGCCAGCAGCAAAGTAGAACAAACCCAAGCCCCACGCTGTTCTATCTCTGTCCCACAGGTTCTTCTCTGCCAGTGAACTTGCCAGTCTCTGTGACTCAGCCCTGGCGTCACTGTGAAGGTGTTGGCCCTTGTCCCTCCCATGTATCTTTAAGCACCCTGTACAATTTTCATTCTGGCATGTTCCTCACAGTTTTGTACCTATTTGTCCTCTTGTCCATCACATCTAACATCTAGCATCCTCTCTTCTAGTCTGTGATTCGTTGTGTATATTCTTAACTAGTACTCAATACATGCTATCGACTCTTATTCCCATAGAAAAGGGTTTCTCAATCTCAGCTCTTCTGCCATTTGGAACCAGATGATTTTTGGGGGGTGGAGCCACCCTGGGCATGGTGCATGTCTCTAGAGAATAGGACTAAAAATGTGGGTACAATGCTTTAGTCCACATACCCTTTAAGCCCATGAACTCTCCATAGCGATTAAAATGCTCTTTATTTTTTTAGATGAAAGACCAGTGCTTTACCAATGCAGCCTCCAGATTCTATGTTAAAAAATGTTTTTAAATCACATTCAAGTCAAAGTTGGAAAAAGAAAAGAGACCCCTGAGAGGCAGGTTTCCTTGTAGAGTCTTTTTTTTTTTTTTAGATTTTATTTATTTTTTATTTTTAGAGAGGGAAGGGAGGGAGAAAGAGAGAGAGATAGAAACATCAATAGGCGGTTGCTGGGGGCCTGCAATGCTTTGGTTCGCAGCCCACACTCAATCCACTGAGCTACGCCAGCCAGGCCTTGTAGACTCTTTAAGGAACCCATTGCTTCAATTTGAGATCCAGTTCTATGCAATGCTGTCTGGGTGATCTTAAAAGAATCAGCCTCTCTGGGCCTCCTCAGTGAAATAAGAATATAATCAATCTAAATCATAATCTAGAATAATAATAACACCCGACAAGAATGGTTAGGGAGGGGCTTACTATTTGAGTTCATATTTGAAAAGCTCTAGAATAGTTTCCCACACAAAGCAAGCAAGCTATAAACATTAGCTTAAAGCCTGGAAGGCGGGGGATTTTCAAGAGGCCTCCGAATCAGAGCACATGGGTTTAGAACTATTTAAAAGCTTTATGTTTCTGCTGCCAAAGGGATCAGAATGTACAAACCATCTGTATGCCTCCAACATTTCGGAAAGAAATCGTCAGATGAGGGTCAGCTGTGTAAACTCGTCCTCTTCAGACTTGACCTTCCTTGTGACTCCACCTACTTATTTGCACAAGGAAGACATGCGATGAGTCTCGATAGATAGGAACCTGGGAAATCACACGGCAGTGCTGCGTGTGCCAGTCATTATAGGTTCGCAGTGACCCACTAGAAGCAGAATGACAGGCTGAGCCGGTTGGCCCCCATTTGTGAGAATACATTTAAGTTGGTTTGTGTGCTCTGGGGCTTCAAGCCATTAATCTCCCGGGAACTTCTCTTTTTCAAGTTTTCTTCCCTTTTCATATGTTAAAAAACAGTTTGAGAGATGGTATGCTTTTGTTTTCACCTTGCAGTGGTTTTTAGAGTGTCATCTGTGATCATTTTATCCGTTCCCACTTTCAATATCGTATTTTGGGGGCAGCATCGCTCAGGGGGAAAAACAGTCCAGAGGCTCAAATTCCACTTCTGGGACTAACACCATGTTGTGTGAGGCCCTTGATTTCTCTCTGGCTCAGTTTCTGCATCTATCAGGGAAGACTGATATCTCTACTCTCTTCAGACAGTTTTTGTGAGGTTGAACCGAAATCTTCACCTTCAGAAGCCAGCACAGAGCGGGGCACATGGTTAAGGTTCAATAGATGTCAGCTGTTACCATTCACAATGTCTCAGAAGAAAAGAATAGTCTAATACTCTTTCAAGCAGGTTCACGTTCATGATCACATATGACAGTGAGAGTTTTGTTCAAAAAGTGCGGCAAGTAATGTTAGCCCCAATTTAGAGAGAAGATGATCGAGGCGAAAGGATGGTGAGGAATTTGCCCCAGGTCTCCAGGGAATTAGCACCAGGTGAACCTGCAACTGGATCTCTAAGCCCCTCAGTCTTGTGCAATGTCTGGGGTAGCGCTTCTACATAATTAAAGCCTAGGAATGCTGCTAAAATGCAGATTCTGACTCAGCAGATCTGGGAGGGGTCGGGCTGAGTATTGTGCATTTCTACCAAGCACCCAGAAGATTCCGATGCTGCTGGCCCATAGAGCTCCCACTTGGAATAGCAAGGCTTTTATGACTGGTTGTATCAACTTCTGGCAGTTCTGATGCCTTTGGTGCTAGTGTCCCTCAGAATTCAAGAAAAAATCGTGTGCGGAAGCATCACAAAACCTATCATGGGGATGATCTTCGAAGTTACCATTCTCTCTCCGCTGTGCAGTTACATGGCGGTCAATTACCCAAATGCCCATTGATCTTCACAGTAGCAGCACAAACTCACAGCCCTAAATCTTGCCAAAGCCCACAATCAATCAAAGTTCCTACTCTGTTGCACAATTGGAGGTCCCACTGGGAAGCACAAAAGTCCCTCCATTTTCTTCCCTCCACTTAACGCCAGGGAGCTCACCCCCAAAGGGGAGCTCTATGGAAAAGCACATTCCTCTTTCTTCTGCAAACGGATCGCTCCCTTTCCACGTACATTTGTTTTTCATTCGCACAGATATTGCAACAATGTAGGCCTTGCATAACCTAGGTAACCCGAACCAGCTAAAATAAGAACCACTTCCAACTTTTCCGTAGAACTTCAAACCACACCTGAGCTTTCCACAGATTGCAGGGTGGAAAGAATGGTAGGGTTGTCGTGGGGAGGGTAGCCCTCTTTCATCTGCGTTGTCAGGAAAATGGGGATGGACACGCAGGACTGGTTCAAGTCTAGCATACAAACATCAGCTCATGAACACGGCATTTTTTTCTCCATAGTGGGTTTTTTTTTTTTTTTTTTGTATTTTTACTTTCAGAGTAAGCTGATCTTTGCATAGTAGATGAAGCATTGGCAAACATTTCCTGTCAAGAGCTAGATAGTAAATATTGTCAGCTCTGCAGACCATAGGGTCTCTGTGGAAAGGATTCAGCTCTGCCCTTGTAGCTTGAAGGCAGACACAGACGGTTTGTAAAGCTGGGTGGAGCTGCGTTCCAACCAGGCTTTGTTTCCAGACACTGAAATTAGAATTTCAATGAACTTTCACGGGTCACAAAATATTTTCCTTGTGATTTTTCTTTTCACCATTAAAAAAAAAAGTAAAACCCATTCTCAGATCTCTGTACAAAACCAGGCGGCAGACAGAACTTCTGTCAGCGGCCAGAGTTAGCTGACCTCTCTGTTAAAGTCATGTGAGCACCAGCCAAAGGCAACATTCTCATATATTGTAATGTTAAAACTTAGATGTAGAATAGACTTCCAGATTTCCTGCGTTTATGATGGCAGCTTTAAAGGAAACCAAAGCTGCACGCTGGGAACTGTTCTGAGTGTTCTCCAAATGTTTTCTTATGTTAGCTTTCGGTCTATAATTCATTCTCATTTCCTAAGGTTGTTTAGTTTGTGAATGTGAAACCGTCAGCTTCCTGTGTCAATTTCAAGTAGCTAAGTTTCCTATTTATTTGAAATCCTTTAGTGGACCCTCATCTTGCATTTGTTTATTTTAGCTCCAAAGCCTGACCATATTCATAGCAAGAGTTTGGAAACGTAAGTAGTACTTTTCTCAAAGGAATGCATTCTGACCGGTTCATTTCACTGAACGCTCCTAAAGCATGTGCTTTGATTCTAGTAATAATGACGGTAATATAGGCGCATGGCAAGGATCTTTAGCCCTTTGGTTTGTATATATTATAGCTACAAGTTAGATGTTTTTTTCCCATGGAGGAATTCCGTGCATAGCCCACAAGCTGTTTTAAATGTAGACTGTATCTTAGACGTACACTTTCTGGTCCTGCATAATTCTTCTTTTCATTAGATATTCTAAGCTTACTTTTCTTTTGCATATTTCTCTTCACATCAGGCACATTGGCATCGATTCCCTGCCACTGTCCCCATATACGTGCCTGCCCATTAACCCGATGGCCGCAGCTATAGGAATTTCTCTAAAGTTACACAATGAATTTTCTCCAAACACCTGATTTGTTTCTTCTTCCCCTTAGTAGCACTAACTTAAAACAAGATGCATAGGATTTTGTCTTGGGTTTCTTCTTGTGTGGCTTCAGTAAACCATGACCTAATTTGTCCATCTGACAGGCTGGAGACACAGGATATGTTTATTAACCAGAATATCTTCTTGTGACCCCATGAAATTAATTTAATTCATTTCTGCCAAAAGATTTTATCTGGGGAACGGGTCAGTAAGAAACATCTCAATCACCATCTCCCTTGAAACAGCCCTTGAACTCCACAGAAGTACCACTGACTCAGAACCATTGGCGGTGCTGGTCAGAGGTGAGAAAACGGACTGGGGTGGCACCCGCCACAGAATTCGGAAGGATGTCCACACCCCTGGTAAGAGGCTCAGCGGACTCCACCTGCACACCTGATGGAAGGAAAGAGTGTGGTTAGCTCTGTGGTGCCTTTGAAAGGGCCTTGGGACACAAAGGCTTTGTCAGAAGGCAGGAGGGGGTGGGTAGGGTGAAGGCGGCAGCTGTGGTCTAGCTGAAGAGCTCCCACCAGCGTTCAGATCTCTGCCATCTGCACCTCCTCGGCCCTGACCTTTTCCCGGCCCTTCTCTGAAAGTGGGGTAGCGCTCCCAAGAATTCAAGGTCCTGCCACAACACCTGGCAGGATCAAGGATGTCCGTGGGTGGCCTAACAATAAAAGCACAGTGTCCTGGATGAAAGAATAAAAAAGCGGGGGCAAGAAGAGCTCTTAAGTGAGCAAATCTGCAATGTTATGAGGGCCAAACTGTTCAATGTCTGTTAAATTGCCAATTCATAAAACTGGAAAGAAACAAAGAACGTACATGCAGTTGGCAAATCTTTACCTGTTTTCAGTGGCTTAAGGCCTTGAAGAAAGTTGACTGAAAGAGAAACACAGCATCTTCAAATACAGACGAGAAGGTTTGGCCTATAAGGAACTGGAGTTCGGAACCGTAGGCCCTTCGCTTTGCCCTTCAATGTCCCCCTGAGCAGAGGTAACATGGAGAGCCCCTGATTACTCAGTTCGCTGCACTTCTAGGGCAAGGCAGGGACAGGCACAATGAGACCACCACTTCTGTTTACCTCAGGACGAGTTACGTGATGTCTGTTGTACCAGATCGGCCCTTCTGATCTTCTGATCATGTTTGGCTTAAACTAATTTTAAATGTGCTGGTGTTCCCTGAGTACACCTTCTGATGAAATTTACCCCGAACACAAAGATCTCAGATCTGAATCATTGCAACCTGGGTAAGTTTCCATGACCAGGGCACAGGGGAGTGCGTGGAATTCCTCCTCTAAAAACTGTGCCCAGGGAATCAGGCTTTTTCTCTTATTCATTTGCTTTTCTTGTGGTAGCGACCCTCATTCCCATAATGTGTCAAGCAAAACAGGAAGCAGTGGACAAGGGTGATCAGCTGTTGAAACTGCACAAGGTCTTTACAGCAGCCTCGGCATTATTGACCTTTTTGTGGATCGTTCTTTTTTGGGGGGCGGGGGACTGTCTTGTTCAACATAGGATGCTTAGCAGTGTCCCTAGTCTCTACCCACTAGGTGCCAGGAAGACCTCCCCCCTAGTTATGACAGCCTAAATTGTCTTCAGATATGAGCAAACTTGCTCCTGATTGAGCACCACGGCTCTTTTATGAGAGAATCGTGGGCTGGACAAGACAGCTAATACGCCTTTTAGCTCGGCTCAGTTGGAAGCACTCATCATTCTTTTCCCAGATTTGGAAGTTTAGGACAAGTTCCACAAGGGATGTGTCACCACTATACTCCTAGGTCCTAGCCTGTGCCAAGCAAAGTCGATGTTCAATAAAAGTGTGATGAGTTCAATTGTATTTCCTTTTTTTTCTTGCTAATTCTCCTTCCTATCTACTCCGCAGTTAAAGTCTAGGGCTGTGGACTCACTTTCTTTGGTAACCGGGAAACACACTTTGGTTTTGGACCCCTCAGTCCTGGCTCAGTTTCAGCTCTCCTTTCCCTCTTCTTAAACACCACCCCCAACTTGAGGGCCCACCCACCCCCAGAATCTTGCTCTCAGTATGTGCTTGAAGGAACCTCTCTGTGCTGAAATAAGCTTTATCTCCCCACTTTTTCTTCTTCCATAGAGTTTCTTCAACTTTCTGACCCCAGCTCTTCACAGTCTGCCTATGGCCCTCGTTGGGAGTCTGCCATCAGCGACCTCCCAATCTGTGCTTCGGGTGCCCACATTCCCACCCCTCAGGCAGCCTCCTTTCTGGGCCCTCAGTCCTGGCATGTGTCTTCACAGATAATCATTCACGGGCCGTTAAGAAAGGAGGCTCTTGCCCTGGCTGGCGTAGCTCAGTGGATTGAGTGTGGTCTGCACACCAAAGCGTTCGATTCCCAGTCAGGGCACATGCCTGGGTTGCAGGCCACGGCCCCCAGCAACTGCACATTGATGTTTCTCTCTCTCTTTCTCCCTCCCTTCCCTCTCTAAAATAAATAAATAAATAAATAAATAAATAAATAAATAAATAAATAAATAAAATCTTTAAAAAAAATAAAGAAAGGAGGCTCTTAATGTAGATCTCATGGATGGGATTGGGGGGAATCAGCCCATCTCTGGATTGTCAGCTGACCCTTTTTACGTGAGCATTTAAACCCTTCCCAAGCAGAATGCACACGGCCCTCAATGCATATCCACAGGGATGTAGGGCACAAAAAAAAATTCTCCAGACTGTGTCTGCGGACCCTGGCCCAGCTAAGTTGAAGTTTGCTTTGAGACGCTGTAAACAAATGAGTGGCCCATACTCTATACATCGTCTTTAGGAAAAGGGATTGCTGTCATTATCTGAACAAACGCTTATTGAGCACTGGTGTATACCAGGGACTGCGCGATGTGTTAGAGACACAGCAGGAGCAAGATAGAAGCAGTCCCTGCCCTCTCGGAGGTTACAGTACGAGAGGAACTGACCCATAGAGAAGTGGGTCCAGTATACAACTCTGAATGTGGCCAGTGTCTTCGATCATTTTAGAAAACAGAAAACAAAACATTCGAGGTCTGTCCGGAAAAAGTCCAGCCATTGTTAATATAATGAGAATGCTTGGCCCGATATTAATGTGACCTGGCAACCAAGGAGAGTAGACTGGAATGCACATACATGAATTATGATAACTTCATTACACTAGTCGGTGGGGGTAGTAGATGCCATTGAGTGAGCATGTGTACTGTGTGGCCATCGTACTCAAAATGACTAAGCAAGTAGAGCAATGAATCTGCATTGAATTTTTTGTTACGCTTGAGCATTCCTCTGGGGAAACTATTTGGATGATTCAGGAGGCTGCAGCTATGGGCAACTGGTGATTGGCAGCTTCATCTTAACAACACGCCTGCTCGTGTATCATGTCTGGTGCAGAGATTTTTTGGCAAAACATCAGATCACTCAGGTGACTCAGCCCCCGTACGGCCCAGATTTGGTGCCCTGTGACTTCTGACGTTTCCCAAAAGTAAAGTCACCTTTGAAAGGGAAGAGATTTCAGACCATCCATGAAATTCAGGAAAATATGACAGAACAGCTGATGGCCGTTGGGAGAACTGTGTGAGGTCCCAAGGTGCCTACTTTGAAGGGGACGGAGGCATCATTGTCCCATGGACAATGTTTCTTGTATCTTCTTTAATAAATGTCTCTATTTTTCATAGCACATGGCTGGATACCTTCTGGACAGACCTCAGATACTGTGTGGAAGTTTCACAGTAAAAGAGCCCTTCTGTGGATCTGTATAGGTCTGAAGCATTAGGGAGTGAAAGCAAGTCACGCAAGAAGTATGGAGTCTAAGAAAGCAAATGGACAGAAAGGCAGGGGAACCTTCCGTGTGGGAGAAGACTTACAAAGGACTCCTGCTGCAAGTTTCTAAATGACATGCCAAGCTCTAACGCTCCTTTAGAATACATGAGACTCGAATTTATTGCAGTACAAATTCAGTTAGAGCGGAGAAATCTTCGATAATAACATGAAGTGTTTTGTTTGTACCTTTTCACCTTCCAGCCCAAGGAAAGAAAGGCTGCTAGGAGATTCTGGCCAGTGGGAAGGTCTACGAACAGCCTGCTTCCTGAATCATTTTGATCTAATAGTATCTCTGTGACTTTATTCTGCCTGGGAGGTGGCTATGGGAAAAGGATGCAGACCATTCTTTTCTTGATTGAGTCATAGAATGAATGATATTGCAAAAGGAGTCACAGGTTGTGCCAAAGACTATTATGTAATTAATTCTCCCACTTAAAGAAAAACATGGCAACAAGCTGTTCTTGAAACTAGACTTTTAGTTTTCCGAATACTATACCTCAGGGAATATGTAACAAACCACAGCACTATCTTCCCTTAACCTATTAATGGTTAAAGAGAATATTATAAAAAAAATTTTGGGAACAATGATTACATTCTACATCAGTAAAGCAAACAGAAGAACTAATGTAGTCATTTCAATAAAGAAGCCTAAGAAACTGGAAAATGTTATGTCTCTAGATAAAGGAGGAAGCGTACCACAGATATATGGGAACATTACCTTAACTGGTAGACGAGAGAGTTTACAGGGTTTTTTTTGTTTTTGTTTTTTTAAGATTTTATTCATTTATTTTTAGAGAGGGAAGGGAGGGAGGGAGAGAGAGAGAGAGAAATATCGATGTGAGGTTGCTGGGGGACATGGTCTGCAACCTAGGCATGTGCCCTGACTGGGAATCGAACCTGCGATGCCTGGTTCGAAGCCCGCGCTCAATCTACTGAGCTACGCCAGCCAGGGGGAGAGTTTATGTTTTTGTGAGAATCATTTGACACCCTTGCAAGTGGCTTAATGTTCCAACTATTTCCCGAATATATGAATGATAATATTTGTAAATATTTTTTAGTCTCTTTATTGGGATAAGAGATATTTTAAGGCACTGAGAAAACCTAACCTGACCCCTCTAACCCACCTTTAAGGGCGAGAATGGAGTGAGCACCAAAGACTAAGGGTCAGAATTCGAATTCTGAATACCATTGACTAATAAATAAGACTCTAACTGAATACGGAAGGCCTCGTTTCAGAGCTCCTAATAGAAAAGCTAGCCATCATCAGCACTGAGTGATGGCTCTCTGCAAGGTGTGATGTCATATCAATCTAATATCTATTTAAAATAAAATTATTACATTGGTGGGACAGTGATAGGAGAATATCAGGGAAAAGACAACTAATCCTTTGCCTTCAAACAAACACAATTAATTTTCTTTCTTTCTGATTTTACTTATTTTTAGAGAGAGAGGGGAGAGGAGGGAGAAAGAGAAGGAGAGAAACATCGATGTACAAGAGAGTCATCAATTGGCTGCCTCTCGTACACCCCCAACTGGGGACCTGGCCCATAACCCAGGCATGTGCCCTGACTGGGAATTGAACCAGCGACCTTTTGGTTTGCAGGCTGGCACTCACTCCACTGAGGTACACCAGCCAGGGCTCAAAGACTTTCTGATATGTATGTGACTTTCTACCAGTTGGCATCTAAGAATATAACATAATCCCTAAAGTATTATTTTATATTAAGCAATACCAATGCTAAAACTGCCTTGTTATGTATATAGTTCATAGTGTTTTTCTTTGAGTGAAAGGTGAATTGTTTGAAGATCTAGAATGTGACAGAGACAATAGGTGGATTGCAGACATAAATGACAACATTGTCATGCATGTCTACTATTTATAGGCATTTGTAAATGCCATATAGGCACACATAACAGGACTCTGCTATGGGTTATCCTGGAGCTCTTTCCTGTGGCGCGTTTGGTGGAAATCACCCTGGAATTCTCAGGGTTAGGTGTTTTTCTGGGAGGAATATCACTACTGGAGTTACTCCAATTGTTCTGCCACTTCCAACCTGCTCACATGCAATTGCGCGAGAAGTGGACACACACGGTCAGGGACTGCAGGAACTCATGTCACGATGTGGTTTAGGCGATCACTATTTTTATAACAAATTTACCAACACAACACATGGCATCTTCAATAATCTCTGTTGAAAGAGTGTCAGGAGAAGTGTCCGAACTAAAGGGTCACCTCAAACAAGTACCCTCTTTTATATGCACATAGATGATAATTAGTGGGACATAATTTGTCTGTTTCTCAAATACTCTTCTCTGTCCACAGACTGTGTTGGTTCTGCTACCAGGATGATGAAAATAAATAAATACAGTCGCAATCCTTTATCATTAGATCCCAAGCGATGGTTTCTAGAACCCAGAACATAGTCCCTATTGGTGGACTGGAGGCGTCAAATGGGACAAGTCAAGATTGTTTGAAGTTGGTGTCCATTTGAGACGACACTGGCTTCTGGGTCTTCCTCTCCCCTGGAGAAGGAAAAGAGGGCTGTGGCGATTTGGAAAAAAATAGACGTGATGGGGCTTGTTTTCCTTTGCATGAGAAATCCCATCTGATGTACATGCCCTTGAAAACAGGCCTTGGGCTTGGAAAGAAAGCAAGTAAGTGCAGACAGACAGACTTTAGAAGCAAAAGGATGGTCTCTGGGAAGCACCACCACCAGGTTTCACTTCATTTCATTTCTAAAACTGTCATTTCCCTGTTCATCCATTTGTTGGCCTAGGGCTTTCTCATTTTACATGGTTTTGTTTATTTTGATTTTGTTTTGGAATCCAATATCAGCACCCTGTGCGGAGCAGCTTCCAGACAGTGTTTATGAAGAGCTGAAGGCGAGGATCGGGTTCAACAGCACATATGCTCCCGGAGCGGTTTTCCTCTTTGCACTTTATAATCGTCACGTTGCTACCATGGCCCTGGCAAGGCAAGCTTCAAAAAGTTAGAAATACAGCCTTTATACAAATATACAGTGGGCATGTATCAAAGACATTTAATTCCTCAATGAGGAAACAAGCATATAGGAGAGACTGACATATATATATATATATTTAAAAAGAATGTTCAGTGTGTTAAAGAAAGGTCAAGGTCAATATGAAACCGTTCAATGTCCTACAAGGCAATAAAACTGTAACCTCTGAGGTTATCCTTTTTTCTTTTAAACCAAACATATCATTTGCAACTCCACTGGTGGACAAAAAAACCCTCTGTAACATATCGAGCTATGTGTGAGCATCTGACTTGGTAGAACCCAGGCCCTAACTGATGGTGAATAGGAAACCAAAGACACACTTCCATTGAGAATTCAATGCCCTTGGCTTAGTAGACAGTGCTCAGTGTCACTTTGAAAGGACATGCAGGCACCATGTTTTTAAATGTCCAAGCATTGTTTAACTTTTCTTCACAGGGCCACACACAAGGCATTCTGTCTACTGTTCAGTGAAAGGCGGTCTTATGGGTGTTGGTCCCTGAAATTCCCCTAGAACTCCCCAAAAGCTCTGTCCTGAAAAGTTACCGCAACCAAAGGAAAACCCTGATGTTTCAAAGAAGGACTCTTGAGGCACTTTTCTTCTAAAAGTGAAGAAGGTTTTGCCATGCACCCCTCTCCGCCCAGCAGCTCACATTTTATAGGCCAGCAGTCTGCAGTGGGACTGGTTGTCAATGTTCTATTGTCATCTGAGGTTTGAGAGGTGTGACTGCCCACAGCTGGCCACACCTCCTCCACTGGAGCTTGTCCCCAGAAAGTCCTTCAGAGCATTGCAACAAAGAAAACCAGAAGTGACCCTGGCCGGGTAACTCCATTGTTTAGAGCATTCCCGATAACCCAGGATTGTGGGTTGGATCCCTGGTCAGGGCACACCCAAGAGTCAACCATGAATGCATCAAGAAGTGGGCAACCGGTGGATCTTTCTCTCCCTCTCAAATCAACAAATAAATTTTTTTAAAAAAACCCCACAATGACAAAAAGCGGAAGCCCACAGGCCATCTCAGGCAGAGGAAACCACACACAGACTTTCTATCTTCCGCAGGCTCCCAACTTGAGTTGACCCTGTTCGTTTCTCAATTGTTAAGTCCTGTGACCCTCAAAAAGGTTCAATGTCCAGTGCTGACTGAGCAGGGACAAGGAGAATTACAATTCTTGCCACAGGCTTTGAGGCCCAAGAGTGAGTTTCAAATTCTGTGTCTACCACACCCATGCCACTGCACCTGCTCCTCTGAGTGCCGGTTTTCTCATCTGTGCAGTGGGGGCTGAGAAGACTTGCATACCAACATCCATTCGTCCCTTCACCATGCGGACATAACCTCAATTTTTTTGCAGTAGCAGTATACACAGCTCTGATACCAAACCTTCCTGTAGCTGATCACGTCACCTGATTCTGGGTGGTGAGACCTAAGCGGAAGTCTTCTCGGGACTCGGGTGAACTCTGGGAAGTTTTTGTTCCCTTGTTAAAAGGAGACTGAACGAGCTGGTGTGGCCTTTCCCTTTTCCCATCTTATTCCCGCATTGAATGCAGAAGTGACGCTGGGAACGTGGAAAGTAAGGGAAAGACCAAGCAAACCCCAGTGGCCCGGGCACAGCCATGACAGGGTGGAGCTCTTTGATCTGAACACTGAAAATGCCTAGCTCCAAACTTCCTGTTCTGTGAGAAAAATAAGGGTTTTCGAGCAGGTGCAGCTGACTACTACTCAGGGATGCAATATACGTGAAAGGACACAAGAGCCCAGACTCCTAAGGTAAACTCTGGACTTTGGGTGATTGTGATGTGTCACCGTAGGCTCCTACTTGGTCATAACATGTGACTCTGAGCACTGATGTTGACAATGGGGGAGGCTGTGCTTGTGTGAGGGTCAGGTTGTAAGTGGAAATCTCTGTACCTTCCTCTCAATTTTGTCATGGAAACTAAAACTGTTTTAAAGCATCGAAGTTGTCAAAAAGAAGGAAGCAAAAGCTGTGTTTGTAGGACTTTGATCATTCAACTAATGCCACCTTCTCTGTGAAAACCCAGAGGCTGTGAATTGTGAGGCCTGGCTTTCCTTACGGAAGTACAATGGCCTCTGTAATACTCTCCACCCCGCCCCCATCTTTAAAAATTACCTTCAATAGGCAACTCTTCCAAACTAAGCATGTGGTAAGTACCCTGGACTAAGGTTGATTCTTGATGGGGAGCAACTGTTTTCAATCACTTTGCCCTGTTAGTCCCATAAATGATAGAAATATGGAATTAAAAATATTTCACCATGCAAACTTAATTGATTCATTAAATAAAAATATTAATAAATACCTACTAAGTTCCAGGCTTTGGGAAGATAAGTAAGAAAAAAAAAAAAACCCTGGCATTCACAGTCTAGGGATGAAGATAGACTTGGAAACAAACAATTTCAAAAAGATTGGAAGGAAAACCACCAGAATATCTTTGTGGTTTTCCTGAATGAGCAGCCACAAGCATTTTTTAAAAATGTATTTCTAAACTTTCCAAATTTTCCATTTCGAGCATATGTGCTAGTAGGAAACCCAGATAAGTTCTCAAATATAAAGAAGTCCTTTGTTAGATAATAAGCCCTGCATTTTTCTTTGAAAAATATGGTTACTGGTTTTGATATATCCCCTGGGGTGGAAAAAGATAAGCAGGAGTCACATTTTTGAAGCCAAGCTTATATATATTGCCTTTTGTCAGACACTGCCCCCTCCCCACCCCCTACCAGCTCACAGACTGGTGGAGCTGCAAGGAACCTCAGAGATGACCTAAGACAGCGCCCTGATTCTCTGATGGGGAGATTGAATGGCAGATGAGAACTTGATTCCACGGCACTGGACTAAAACTAGTGGTCCTGAAACTGTCCGTTAGAGTCTTCACACGTGGACCCAGCATTAAAAAAAAAAAAAGTCTTACTGAGAGGAGACCAACCACTCGGAGGAAAAATGTCCTGGTTATCAGCCGATATTGATAAGCACATTCTTACTGCAAAGATTCTAGCAGATTTTTTAAAAACAGACTTTATTTTGGGAGCAGCTTTAAGTTCCACAACACCCAGGGGAAGGTAGAGCTATTTCCCATGTACCCCCTTGCCCTCCTCCCCAGACTCCCCCGCTGTCCACATCCGCCATCAGAGTTTATTACAAATGATGAACCTGCATGGACACAACATTAAAATCCAGAGTCCATAGTTTACATTGGGATTCACTCTTGGCGTTGAACATTCTGTGGATTTGGACAAATGTATGATGACATCTATCCACCGTTATGGAATCATATGGTGGAGTTTCACTGCCCTAAACATCCTCTGTGTTCCCCTTGTTAATCATTCCCTACCCGCTCCCTCAAAAACCCTGTCAACTACTGATCTTTCTACCGTCTCCATACCTTTGCCTTTTTCAGAATATCGTATAGTTGAAATCTCACACTTTGTAGCCTTTTCAGATCAGCTTATTTATTTTAACAATAGGTATTTCATGTTCTTCCATGTCTTTTCATGACTCGATAGTTTATTTCTTTTTAGTGTTGGATACTATTCCGTGGTCTGGATGTCCCACAATGTATCCGTTTATCTATTGAAGGACATCTGGTTGCTTCTAAGTTTTGGAAATTATGAATGAAACTGCTTTAAACATCTGTGTACAGGGTTTTTGTTTGGGCATCAGTTTTCACCTCTTTCAGATAAGTGCCAAGGAGTGCAAATTGCTGGATCCTCTGGTGAAAGTATGTTTACTTTTGCGAGGAATCTGTAAACTGTCTTTCAAACTGGCTGTACCATTCTGCATTCCCCCCCCCCTCAAACTGATGAGAGTTTCCATTGCTCCATATCCTTGCCAGCATTTGATGTTGTCAGTGTTTCAGATTTGGCCGTCCTGATAGGCGTGTAGTGGTATCTTGTTGTTTTAATTTGCATTTCCTAATGATGTGATGTAGAGCACCTTTTTATACGTTCATTTGCCATCTGTAGATCTTCTTTGATTCTATTAGAACATTTAACATTCAGTTCCCTGATTATCTCAATATCTGAATATACTTGAGTGACATTTTACACTTGAAAATTGGCTGTGTTGACCTCATGGCTTAGCAGTTTGCTTAATTTGAAAGCACAGAGCTTCCAGGATACAGTGCACCACACACTTTCCCATCAGGGACATTCTTGCAGCTGAAATGACCAAATGGGCACTTACTAAGTGACAAGGTGGGTGTCTGGAGGTCTGGCCCAAAGCAGGCTATATTGTTTCAATATAGCTCAATATAATCTTTTTTTACACTAAGTTATAAATACCATCGATCACCTGGCAAATGAATCATTAACCAGTTCTGGCTTATCTCATCCTGGATAAACAGAATGTAGTTTGTCCATACAATGGAATATTATCAGCCATAAAACACAATGAAATACTGGTACATGTTATAATGTGGGTGAACTTTGAAAACTGTATGCTCAGTGAAAGAAGCCAGACACTAAAGAATGCATATTGTATGATCCCACTCAGGGGTGTCCAACCTGCAGCCTGTGGGCTGCACGCAGCCTAGGATGGCTATGAATGCGACCCAACACAAAATCGTACATTTACTTAAAACCCTTGTTTTTGCTCATCAGTTTTTGTTAGTGTTTGTGTATTTAATGTGCGGCCAAAGACAACTCTTCTTCTTCCAGCGTGGCCCCGAGACACAGAAGGGTTGCGTTCCCCAAATGGCAAACCCATAGAGACAGAAGACAGATTAGTCATTGCTACGGGCTTGGGGGAGGGAATGGGAAGTGTTAAGGGGTTCAGGGTTTCTTTTTTGGGTGATAAAAATGTTCTGTAATTAGAAAGTGGTGATAGTTGCACAACTTTGTAAACACTACAAACCACTGAATTTTGTACTTCATTTTTTATTGTTATTCTATTACAGTTGTCCCAAACTTTCCCCCTTTGCCCTCCTCCACCCAACCCCCCCCGCTCCCACAGACAATCTCCACATTGTTGCCGATGTCTGTGGTTCATTCATACATGTTGTTTGACTAGTCCCTTCCCCTTCCTTTCCTCCTTATCCCCCCCCCTCCTCTGGTCACTTTCAGTCTGTTCCATGTTTCCATGCCCCTGTTTCTATTTTGCTTGTTAGTTTATTTTGTTCATTAGATTCCTCTTGTGGGTGAGATCATACGGTATTTGTTTTTCACTGAGTGGCGTATTTTACTTAGCATAATAATCTCCAGGTCCACCTATGCTGTCGGAAAAGGTAGGAGCTCCTTCTTTCTTTCTGCTGCATAGAATTCCATTGTGTAAATGTACCACAGGTTTTTGATCCACTTATCTACTGATGGGCACTTGCACTGTTTGCGGCACTTAGCTACTGTAAATAGCGCTGCTATGACCATTGAGGTGCATAAGTTCTTTTGAACTGGTGTTTTGAAATTCTTAGGGTATATTCCCAGCAGTGGAATCGCTGGGTCAAAAGGCAGTTCCATTTTTCATTTTCTGAGGAAATTCCATACTGTTTTCCACAGTGGCTGCCCCAGTCTGCATTCCCACCAACAGTGCGCTAGGGTTCCCTTTTTTCCACAGCCCTGCCAGCACTTGTTTGTTGATTTATTAATGATGGCCTTTCTGACAGGTGTGAGGTGGTATCTCATGGTGGTTTTAGTATGCATCTCTCTGATGGCTAGTGATGCTGAGCATCTTTTCATATGTCTCTGGGCCCTCTGTATGTCTTCCTTAGAGAAATGTTTATTCAGGCCCTTTGCCCACTTTTTAATTGGATTGTTTGTCTTCCTGGTATTGAGTCATATAAGTTCTTTATATATTTTGAAGATTAAGCCCTTGTCTGATGTATCACTGCCAAATGAAGAGTGAATTTTGTGGCATGTGAATTACAGGTCAATATTTTTTTAAAGAAAGGATTCTTGGGTTAGTTCTCTTTTTAACTATTTGCTAGAGGACTTATAAAGTCGACTCCATCTTTTATAAAATTGCATGGCGTGGGTTCCTTTCTACCACACTTTTCACTTAGGTATTAATAATAGTCCCCTAAATGGAAATGCCACAGAATTTATAAAACAACCCCGGTTTTTATTCGCCCCTGTCTCATGAGTTGTGTTTCCTCCCTTTCATGATGATATTTCCTAAAATATAGTAATCATTTCTTGTTTTTTTTGTTTGTTTGGTTTGGCTCTTGGAATTTTATGGGGTTTGTTCCTTGAAAGGTTTGATCCAGCTTCCTTCCCTTCTTCCTTCTTTCTTTCCTTTATAGCGAGAGGCCCAAAGACTGAAGTCAGGGCAGTAAGACACGTCCACTCCCGGGTACAGGGCAGGTTGAGTAAACAAGTCACATTATCAAGAGATAAAGTCGGAGGTTTGGCCAAGAGGGAAGCTGAGAGAGCAGTGCCCAGGAAGGCCAGGCTCTGCCAGCCATGAACCATATCCCGGGGGCCTCTCCCACTGTGCATGGGGCCCATTTCTTCACCAGCACGGCTCCAGTGACTGTCAGCAGAATATCTCTGGGGTGAAACCTGTCACTGGAGGTCTGTGCACCCCCTGTGCTGTGCAAGTTTCAGACAGCATGCCTCCAGGATTGCAGACAGCCCTTTACATTGGGTCAGAGTGAGGTGTTTGCCTCACGTGACTTCACCGGTGGAATAAGAAGTGTTTATTTGCAGGTTCTTGGAGTGGGAGAGGGGGCAATTTTCTCTCTTTTGGGTCTGTGCATGGCAAGTTCAATAAGGACCCAGATCCACTTTGCATGAGGAGGTTGGGGACTCGCTGTCAGGACATTTCAGTTCTCCCCAGCCCTCGGTAAAGCAGGCTGAGGCAGGGCCACACCTCACATGCCCAGCACTTGGCACACTTAGTGACCCACTTCACGTGGCAGGCTCCATCTGAAAAGATTTGTTCAAATCAAGTTATATTTGAGGGTCTGGGTCATCAGAGGACTGCAGAAGTACATTATTCCTCTGAAAAGGAAAACATCAAAGTCTCATAAACCAGCACTTTGGAACATTGAGTTGAATTTAAGATATGCTTTTATCGAAGGCTATCTGCACAGAGAAAAAGACGAGGGTGTTGAATGTTTTTTCCCTTCAATGCACTTAAAGTGTGAAGTCAGGATACTTAGCGTTCACCACCATTTCACCACTGCGCCCAGCACAGTGCCCAGGACACAGCAGGAATTCCACAGATCCTTGTTCCATGGATGCATACACACGTGTTATTTTCCTTCGTAGTCAAACTATTTCCTTGAGGTTAAGCGTCTTTATCTGCTCACAGGCGAGGAAGTTGCGGCCCAGCTCATTTGCTCAAGATCACACAGCAGATGGCAGCTGGGGATGGGATGACACCCAGGCCTATCTGTTCTGAGTCAATGCAAAACAGGAGGAGTTGGGGCAAGATCCCACCCCCTCTCCCACCCCCGCAGTGTGATCACTCAAAGATAAGTCAAAGTTAACCACCATTCAATTTTTTAAATATTGGTGGTGATTTACAAAACTAGGTTTAAAATACTTTTTGGCACATAAACTGCCTCTTCAGACTAATATGTCATTCGATATTCTCAGACAGCAACGGTTCCCAGTGCGGCCCGCAGACCAGCAGTATCACCTTGAAACCTGGTAGAAATGCGAATTCCCAGACCCCATCC
This sequence comes from Tonatia bakeri, assembly GCA_004024845.1. Lineage (NCBI taxonomy): Eukaryota > Metazoa > Chordata > Mammalia > Chiroptera > Phyllostomidae > Tonatia > Tonatia bakeri. The sequence continues at coordinate 28,092 of PVIA01001822.1, forward strand.
TAGATTTACCTAATCGGAAACTCTGAGGGTGATGCACAGCAAACTGTGTTTTATTTAACAAGCCTTCTGGGGGATTCTGATACATGTTCAAGTTTGAGATGTGTCTCATTTTATCATATAGGTATATTTTAAATTACCGCTCCTCTTTTATTGGAGGCTGAGCATTCCCTGAACGGTGTTTTCTCTTGTAAAAATTGCAGTGATAAACAGCCTTAGGATGAAGCCTTTGGGCATATCTGCAATCATTTCTCTAGAACAGATAGAAAAAGTGCAATTGTTAGGTCAAAGGGCATGAACAATGGTAAGTACATGAGCTCTTTTTTTTTTTTTTTGCTGCAAGATCACAAGGTCAGCACAAGGTGTCCTGTGGTCTGGAACAAATGTCCTTGTGCAGGTGACTTCATCCAAGATAGGAACATTCCATGGCAGAGTTTGGAGCAGGCTCGAAATATCCAGACGCCAGTGCAGGAAACGATTAGATCATGAAAAAGGTTCTGAGGCTTAAGGAAATGGAGGAGGAAGGTAAGATGAAAAGCAGAGATAGCTCCCCATAAATAAGCAGACAGCGAGGAAGCTATCAGAAATTCAGCTCACATGACAATGGACTGTGATTAAATTCAAATGCAAGGAAAGTATAAAGCAAAATTTAAATTCCACAATGGTGAGGAATTTCATATTGGTTATTACATTAAAATGCCTTACTGCATACAGATCAGGAAATTATTAAAACAAAACATTCCAAGCATTGTAAATGTTTCCAGAGACATCTGAGTCATTTTATAAAAATAGACTATTTTTCTATTACTGAGAGTTGGTATCAAAAATTAGAAATAGAAAACAGAAACCCCACACCAGAACCGGCAGTACAGGCCAGGGAACATAAATACTCCTTTGAACGAGAAGTCCTTCCTCAAATGGGGGTCCTTGTTTGAGGGTCACAACTGACAAGCACATGAGGGACACAGGACAAAAACAAAGCAATGGCAATGAGCTTGTGGTGAGTAAACATCACGCGTAAAGGACTAAATGGTGACTCACTATGAGATACCTCTTTTGACCTGTGCAAGTGGTGGCTCCCCACGGAACAAGGTTCTAGTCTCAAATGTCACTTCCATGCATACAACCTTGGGCCAGCTCACTCTCTTAACCTTCGCGTTGAGAGTACACAGATGTCCCTCTGCCCTTGTAAGTCTCCCAGGATTATGGTGGTCACGAAAGGAGATAATTGCCCTGAAAATGCTTTATGAAGAATGCCCTAGTGGTAGGTATTGCCATCATCAAAAATGGCCTTCACGAGCTAGCTAGTGTCAAGGCTGAGAGATGAGTTTCAGTCTTGACTGTGCCACTACTGCGTGGCTTTGGGTGAGCAACTAGAGTAGATGCTGGTGGTGCCCCACTCACGTCCCTTTTATCGGGCTGATACGCCCTCCTTCAGCTGCTACATGCTCACAGCTTACCCCTCTCCAGAGAATTGCCCCTGGTCAAAGGGAGTCACCTTGTCTAGGAGGTTATGCATCTCCCTAGCCGCCCCCTGCAGGCCACAGCTAAGAGGACTCCCAAGGCGGACTTTGTTGTCTCAAGGAGCTACTCTTTGGTGCTTTTCGTGCTCCAGAGCTCCCAGTGGGATCAGGCTGGAGCCTTGCAGAGGTAGAACCCTTGCTTTGCTCCTTCATCTTCTCTGCTGTGCTTCCTTTGCCCCTTTTGTCCTGAGAGCAGAGCCTCAGTAATTCCCATACACCTGAATGCCAGTCTGCTTCTAGATAGTCCACTGAAGACGTTATGCCTTCTTATCTGTCTTCCACGTAATGCTTTAGATTTGTCCAAGAGTGATATCTCAGCCCAAAGAGTTAGATGAGACTTCTCGTCTCCAAGGTGTGGTTCCTGTACCAAAACTGTATGTCATCAGTCTCCTGGCTAAACACTCATTTTTATACAAAATGGTGCTCTTTACCATGACCTTGGTACTTCTTGTGTTATCCGAACCTTGACTACAGTCTGATTTTCATGCAAAAGGAAGGACTTGAAATTCCCCAAGAAGGACTTGAAAATAAACCCTCTACAGATGAAACACAATGATTCCTGAGCAAATTGGAGCTTCAAAGTTAGTCAGTTTTGCTGATCCAATTAAGTCATGGCCTTATTGGTTCTTTTTCCAAAAGCATAAATGAACAAATTTCCTGTTCTCTTGGTTTTGTTTTATTAAATGCTCTTCCCCCCCTACCAGGCTGTCTTTCTACAGCTTGGATGAAATCCCAGAGGACCTTGTCCCGGAGCATAATAGCGTTGCTACTGGAGCGTCCTGGTTACAGGCCTGACCATTTTTTCAATAGGGAGTGTTTCCCATAGTAACCATCACATGGGACCTGTTGACAGGGGCAGGCAGAAAAATGGTCTAGTCTGTGGCATTTAATAGACATCTTCCCATTATTACCTTCCAGGGGCCTGGGATAAACACAACAATCATAGCTGACACGTTAGCACGTCGCATCATTCCTCTGAGGATTTGTTAATACCTAGCAAACATAATTCACCAGCAAGTGTTTCTTTCTGTATTCAAAGATGCGTAGGCTGTAGGGTAGAGGCTGCCCTTGCCGGTTATCAGGCAAACGGATTTCCAAATATCTCTCTGAGCTTCTCTTGAGTTTCACCAGCTTGCACAAACATTACACTCCCTGCCGACATTCAGAAACATTGCTGCAATCCCTTGTCCTCAGGCCAAGAATATACATATGAATAGAAGAAAATGGGGGAAAAATTCATTAAGAGTTTTCCATTTTTCCTGAACCTTAGAGTCATTTCTTCTTTTGCCCCTTTATTCCTCCCAATACCAGTTCTGCCAGTGTTTCCTTAGCTTGTTGGGGTGCTCAGCAGGCAACATGGAGTGTAGATCAAAGGGGGAGAAAACCCTGTGTTTGCTTTTATGTTGATAACAGTCAAGTTGGAGAGAGACTTGGTTAAACTGGGTATTGTTATGCACACTTTCCAGTAAAGAAACGGAGGCTGGAAGAGTTTAACTGATAATGCCTGGGGCCACACGGCTACCCTACATTGAGTGGAGATGTAAACTAGAACTGATTCCTGGTCAGCCCTCCTAGTGCCCCCAGTTGCCTACATTCCTGAGGGAGGCTTAGAATGGCTGCATTCTGTGGCTGTTCAATGAAATGGATTGAAAAGAGAGAGAGAACTGGAGTCCCAAGAACTATCCGGCGATGCCACGGTGAAGACTTAGACTGTGGCTGCCTGGGAACCAGTGCAGCTGTGTCTTCAAGGCCGTATTTTCTGGTTAGTGAGTGAAGCAGTTCTACCATCCAGGGATTCTGCCGTGCACTTCTTTGAGTAAAAAAGAAACACAAAGAAAATTATGAATGCACTGTGCTAAGTGCTTTGGGGACTAAAGTATGTAACTCTGGGGCCTTAAGGAATTTACATTCTTCTTGAAAAGATGATTTATAAGACAAGGGTAGTTATCAGGGAAAATTGCCCAAATAGGCCATTACCTGCAATTATTCTCGAAAAGAAGTTTTATAAAACAATGGCAGTTTTCGAGGAGGATTGCCCAAATAGCCAGGCCACCAGCTGCATGACCACACCAGTCACACCAGTAGAGTAGACAGTTCGGGAGGTTTCGTCTTACTGCAAGGTTAAGGCAAGGAGGGTCAAGGATTTCTAAATTACACATCATAGAAGCTTACCACATTATACCCACGTTATATGTGCCCGCCTGGGAATGCATCCTGTTTTCTTCAGAAGCAAGAGGACCTTCTTACCTGGCATTTTGTTCGAGCAGATAATTTAAGACCAAACAGGCAACTCAAGGTGAAATATTGTATAATTGGCAAGATTAGCTGTGGAGGTGCGCGTCTGTCCTGTGTGGTGCCTGGGCTGGGAAGGACGAACTGAGGGGAGAGGACTACTTCTCTCCATCCCACCAATTACATGTTCAATGAGTGATCATCTCCTAGGTCCCCCATGAAATGGCATCTCAGAACAGCTTATGCTGAGGTGTCAGCATCTTGGATTTCATTCCTTAAGAATTTATGCTACAATATTTGATTGGAAAACCTCTTCTTATTATTTAGACTTCATTCTGAGAAAAAGAAAAAGGATGCCAAGTGTCTCCGTGAAAAAGCCACTCTTCTTTTTCTGTTGTGTCTCCCTCCCTCACTTCTTTAGGTGCCAAATAAATGGTGTGAGTGGTCAATAAATTTTGTCTGAGATGAGCTAGCATATGGTTCCCATCCTACGCTGCAGATGCTCGACCTGGAGCTCATTACTGCTGACTGTGGCTCATGCGAATCCTCGTCCTTCTCTCTCCCATTCCCAGTCCCACTCGCTGAAAGAGCTCCACCCAGGCTACCTCTCAGAAGCATCCCCAGATCTAGAGCTGGACAGAAGGGTTTACATTGCAGATGATACCTATGAATCAGGCCCTGGTATTTTTTTATGAAAAGATTTTCTAGGTGCCCTGGCTGGTGTGGCTCAGTGGACTGAGTGCTAGCCTGCGAACCAAAGGTTTGCTCATTCGATTCCCAGTCAGGGCACATGCCTGGGTTGAGGGCCAGGTCCTCAGTTGGGGGCGCATGAGAGGCAACCACACATTGATGCTTTTCTCCCCCTCTTTCTCCCTCCCTTTTTCTCTCTCTAAAAATAAGTAAATAAAAAAATATTTTCTGGGTGATTCTGATGACCAGCCAGGGTTGGTAACGACTAGTTCCGTTTATTTCACTGGTTCTCAAAATGTTCCAAGGTATCAGCAGCACCTGTTAGAGATGGAGACATCTCTGGTCTGCACCCCAGACCTACTTGGTCCGAGACTCTGGGGATCAGGAGCAGCAATCTGAACATTAACAAGCCCCAGGAGATTCAGGGCTGAGAACCACTGTTTGATCTCTAAGGGGCCTTTTCTCCAGTCCTAAAGGAGCCTTCATGTTTTAAATGTTCCACAGACACCTGTGATGTCAGCTTAGTCTGGGAAGCCCTTAGCAAAGAAAACCAAGACCCAGCAAGTTACATGGCTTGACCAAATTCATAGTCATTCAGTGACCCAACTGGGGACTTCAAGCCCTGACCTGTGGTTCTCAGAACTTGTGCTTCCTCCATGCCCTCTTTCATCCTGAGAGGAGTCCAGCCTAAGAGACCTTTGCCTTCTGTAATCTCTGTAAACATTGACTATACTCTTTATCACTTTTGAGCTCCTGACTAAATTTTGCCTCACCTTACTAATAAACTTCTCAGTGAGAGTCGGGCCGAGGCAGGGTGTGGCCTCCCAGTGCAAGGCACGCTGTCAATATTTGTCTTCTACCAGGATGGCGGCCCCTTGGGCAAAGCAGCTTTCCCAACTAGCCCGACTTCCGCCACCCCCATTCCTGTCTTCGTCACAGCAGTGGGGAGTTTCTTTACATCTGCCCACCAGTCTGCCTTTGGAGCGGTATCTCTTTCTTTAGGATTTGATTGTTGAGTGCATTATTGGTATTGAAAAGGTTTTAATGTGACATCATGGCAATCTAGTTTGACTTGGAACATTTTAAATTTGCAGTAAAATTCGTGCGACGTAACATGAATCATTTTAAAGTGGACGTTTCAAGTGGCACTTAGTACGGTCTCACTGTTGTGCAACCACCACCTCGGTCTAGTTCCAGAATGTTTTCATCACCCCAAAAGGAAACTATGCACCCCAAAAGTAGGCACTCCCAGTTTCCATTTACCTCCTGCCTCTGACAACTGTAAGCATCCTTTCTATCCCTATGGATCTGCCTGTTCTGGACCTTTCATATGAAAATCATTCTTATAGTAAGGAATCATTTGTGTCTGACTTCTTTTATTTAGAATAATTTTTTGAGGCTCATCTATGCCATAGCATGTATTGGTACTACATTGTTTCTTGTGGCTGAATAGTATTCTATTGAATGAATAGACCACATTTCGTTTACCCTTCCCTTCATTGATGGACACTGGGGTTGTTTCCTCCTTTTAGCTATTGTGAAGAGTGCTGTGTGGACACTCGTGAACAAGTATTTGAGCATCTCTTTTCTGTTGTTTTGGTAGTCTGTCCATTTTTAAGCTGCGGAGCAGATAGGTGTGTTGGCAGGTGATCGGGGACTGCAGGCTCCTGTTTTACCAGAGGGGCAAGCTCCACTTGGGCCCCTGTGTACCCTGGTCACCTTCAGAGGCACAGTCACATTGTTTTGTCCTCTCTTGGGCCCCACATCATTACCCTTCTGTTTCTACAATGAAGAAGGTGTATTACCCAACCTATCTTTTGTAACCCAAGGGTGGGGACCCTGGCTGGCTTTTGACTTAAACGACTTTCAGTTAGCGAGCGTGGTGTCAAGGGGAAGGGTTTTTTTTTTTTTTTTGGTTTCTCTACTTAATCACAACTTCCTGTTTTTTCTGAAAAATAAAAAGATTATTTAATATAAAAGCATACCAGACATCAGATAGCAGCTAAGAAAACAAGTTCTGAGGATGATATTTTTAATGACTGAGAAAAACAGTTTGAAACTAATATTCCTACTAACTAAAGAATTCCAGTCTCAGGCCCACGCGCCCAGCTGTGCGAAATCAAAATGTCCCTAGTTTGATGGTGTGTAAAGAAAACACTGCATCTCCAGTAGCTACCGAAAGGAAACAAACACAGAAAGACAGTGAAGCTATGAAATGCTAATATCCCTTCAGAGACTTGAAGCCATTTCCAGAAGCCCGTGCTTCTCTTTGTAGCCTGGTTGCCATGGCTCTGTCTTCATTATTGCACAATATCGTCTGATAGACTCCGGCGGTGGTTCAGTGAGAGAGCTGATAGCCACGGAGGTGATTGCGGGTTCCTGTCTTTCAGGCTCTCCTCCCAGCCTGACGCCTTCTGACTAAGCCTTCACTCCCACCCCCTTCTGGCTTCTGTAGTTGCCAGTGATTAAAGTGACCCCGGAAGAAATAAAAGAAAATGCCTCTGGGTTCACAGCCAGTTCACTGTTGAGGCTTGCAGGAGCTCTCAGTGACAGGAATGCCAAGCTGAAGGTGGGCTGAATTTAGAGACATGAGGACAAAGTTAGACTTTGCAAATATCTGACCTGGGCAGCACCTGTTGTGGGTTAAGATGGGCCAGTGGGAGTCTCCAGACTTCAGACGTGACTTGGCTTCGTGGTGATCTATGTGAATGCGGATATTCGAAGGAGACTCTTTGGTGGGGACATGCAAGCAGGGAGCTTCAGAGAAGCATTCAGACAAATGGTGGCTTCTCTCTGCCCTCCCCTCCTCATCTGTGAATGGACGTGAAACCATCTCTGCCTTGGCCTCCTTCCACTCTTTTACTGTGGAGCCCCAAAGGTCTTCTCTGTGTGTTTCCTTATAAATCAGCTTTATTTAAGTATAACTTATATACCATAAATTGACATCCATTTAAAATGTACAATTTGTTGCCGACTAGTGTGGCTCAGTTGGTTGGGCATTGTCTCGCAGAGTGAAGCGTTGCTGGTTCGATTCGTGGTCAGGGCACATGCCTGGGGTTCGGGTTTGGTCCCCTGTCCTGGCTCATGGAACTCTTGACGAGTCATTAAGCCTCCCAGAGCTTCAGTGTTGTCATGGATGAAATGTGTGTAATGATACTAAATTCCAGTGTTGTTTGAAAATGACATGAAATGATGGATATAGAGTATTCATATAGAGTATTCACTGCTCATACCCAGGCAATTCTAGGTTTTTGTTTTTTCAAATTCATTTGAGAGAGACAGGAAGAAGGGCAAGAGGGGGAGAGAGAGAGAGAGGACACAAACATCAATCAATTGCCTCCCATATGTGCCCCAAACAGGACTGAACATGTGACCTAGCTATGTGCCCTGACAGGGAATTGAACCCACAACCTTTTGGTGTACAAGACGACATTCCAACCAACTGAGCTACCTGGGCAGGGCTATTGCACGTGTTTAAGGGCAGTGATGATGATGATGATGATATTTCAACGAGCTCTACTCTTTGCAGCATTTCTGTGATAGACAAAAGGTGCCCAAAGATGCCCATGTCTTAAACCCTGAGACCTGTAAGTAGGTTACCTTATGTGACAAAAGGGGTTGTGTACCTTGGTTAAGGATCTTGAGATTAGAAATTTATTCTGGATTACTCTGACGGTCACGACGTAATGCTAAGGGTCCCTATACACGGGAGGTAGAGAGATATCAGAAGATGTGAAGCTTGGAAGAAGAAAAAAAGGATCACAAACCAACAAATGCCAGTAACCTCTACATAGTGGAAAAGGCAAGGAATACATTTTTCCCTAGACACTCCAGAAAGAACCAACCTAGCTTACGTCTTCATTTTAGCCCACTAAAAGCCATGTTACGCTTTCAATATATAGAACTCTCAAATATCATATTTGTGCTGCTTTAAGCCATTAATTTTGTGGCAATTTGTCATAGCAGCCACAGGAAACTAATACAGTCTCTAAGGCAAAGCAAGTGTGATCAGCTAGGATTCCAACTCCTGAGTCCTTGGTGGCTACCATTACAAGGAAATACACAGAGAATGTTCCAAGCAAGTACATGAAGCTTTTATTAACTGTGACCAAGGCCCCATACCTCTAGATGGGAACTCTAGCTTTGGAAATGTTGTCCAGGTCCTGGGTGGCCCTCAAGGGGCTGAGTAACCTTGAAAATGAGACTGCCAGGCAACTTGTAGAAAGTTGGCCTTTCAAGAACCCTGCTTTGCCTACAGTTTTCACTTTGCATTTTCAATTGCTGAGAATTAAGTCATTCAAATTGACATACTTGAGAAGCAAATGATTTCTGACCTTCCCTGAAAAGACATTTCCCTGACATCAAAACTTATAATAATTTAATATATGATGAATACTATTCTAGGGCAGGAAGTTCTTTTGGAACCCCAGAATACTATGAAGATCCCTTAACCCTTGTGTGGGGAGCATTTACTTGGATATAATTTATGGAATGGATCGTGGTTCCTCCACAGAGAATGCTAAACACGAGTGGGATTCTATTTGTTTCCCTATTCTTAATTACTTGCTGACCTATGACATACACCTTAACATTCTATTAATTGATATCTGTCAAGAAACCAAGCTCCAAGTATAAACTTTTAGAAAAAAACAAATTGTCAGCAAATGGAATTTAGCATACCATGTGCTTAGTATGTACAAAGCTGACAGCTATACCAGCATGGTCACTTATTACTTATTGAGTTTGCTTAAATAGTCTTTGAGTCCAACGTTATACACGTAATAGGTTCATCATGGTTATGAATTCATAAATTTAGAGAGTATATACTTTGGCTTTATGAATGGGAAAGGTGAATCATAAGCATAACCAAATACCCTCGTTTCCGGGCACTCCACAGTAGATCAGAGAGACAGCCCATGCCGTCTGTCAATGTCCATGGGGTGCACAATGGTAAAAGTAAGACGTATCGATTCACAAGTGAAACCAAAGATAGTTTATCCCCCCCACTTCATCATTTTACATCAATAGCGGTAGGTTGTGCATTATATTCGCCACACGCATACTCTATAACCTATCATCCCAGCTCTGGCTTGATTTAAATTACTTTACCTACTTGGAATCATCTTCTGAATTAAATCAACAAATACAGGCCCTGACTGGTGTGGCTCAGTGGGCTGGGCGTCACCGTGCAAAATAAAAGGTTGAAGGTTCGATTCCTGGTTGGGGCACACAGAAGAGGCAACTGATCAGTGTCCGTCTCTCACACCGGTGTTTCTCACCTTCTCTTTCTTCCTCCTTTACCCCCTCTCTAAAAGTAAATAAATAAATCTTTTTAAAAATAAATCAACAAACAAAGGCATCTATATGTGAAACTATGAGAATTTAAAATGTAGTTGGGAAATTAAAATATAGGCTAAAAGAAATTGTAAGATAGTATATAATATCAACTGAGTGGAACAGATGATGTAGTTACAAACTGATCTTTTCTTTAACAATCAAATTGTAATGATCTGATTTGGCCAAGAGCCTTTTAAAAAAACAGCTTTACTGAGATATAATTCACATGCCATACAATTTACCCATTTAGAAGTATACAGTTTATTGGTTTTTAGGGTATTCACAGGATTTTGCAACAATCACCACAATCAAATTTGGAACATTTTCAGCATCCTGAAAGAAACATTATACCTGTTAGCAGTCACCCTTATTATCCCTCATTCCTTCAATCTCACCCCAGCTTCCGGCAACCACTCATCTACTTCCTGTCTCTATAGATTTGCCTGTTCTGGACATTTCATGTAAGTGGAATCATACAATATGTGACCTTTTGTGTTTATCCATTCATGGGTTGGCGGACATTTGGGTTTCCATGCCTTGGCTATTGTGAACAAGGCTGCTATGAACATTTGTGTACAGGCTTTTGTGTGGACATATGTCTTCATTTCTCTTGGGTATAAACTTAAGAGTGGAATTGCTGGGTCACATGGTAACTCTATGTTTAACTTTTGAGGAACTTTCAGACTGCTTCCCAAAGTGTCTGCCCATTTTACAATCCCACTAGCACCCTCAGAGGGTTCTAATTTCTCCACGTTCTCACCAATACTAGTTATTATCAGTGTTTCTATGATAGTCACCCGAGTGTGCGTGAAGTGGCTCCTTATTGTGGTTGGCTATGAGCCTTTTGATAGGCCCATGGGTTTAGGGAAAGGAGTTCACGATTGGGGAGGGGAGGGAGATCAGGAACAAAGGCAAAGAGGTAGGAATCCCCCTACCACAGCATGTTGAGTTCACCTGCTGAAGGCCTGCACTGAAGATCTGTGTAGGGAAACAGAGAGGGATGAAACTAGACAAGTCCATCAGAGGGGAAACTACATCTAGACTAGTGGAGGGTCCCGCAGGCTGGGTCAATGTGTGTGGGAGACGGGAGGGACATGAGTTCTGTGCTGGAAGTCTTGCTCTGTGAGAATTATTACTTTGGATATAAAGAACTCCTTGCACAGGAGAGAGGGACAGCTGCAGGAGGCATTGCATGTGGGTCAGCAATTAAATCGGGATGCTCATTTTGCATAAGGGATGAAAAATGGGAACTAAGATGACTCCCAGAATTCCAGCCTGGGTCCTCAGGAAATTTCTGGTATCTGAAGAAGAAGAAGGAAGCTATTTCTTATTTTGTGGGGTGGATAAAGAGCAGGGTGATTTCCATATTATAAATGTCAAGTCTGAGTGTTTTGAGCAATCAAAGGACTGGGGCTCTGAGAGAGGTATTGGTTAGAATAGGGGTTGACAAACTTGGGCCCACAGGCCAAATCTGTTTGGATCACAGTCTGCCTTTGGAAGGCCCAAGAAGAATAGTTTTTACATTTTTAAATGATGTGTGTGTTGGGGGGGATGTAAAGAATAACATTTTGTGACAAGTGTTACAAATTAAAATTTCAGTGTGCATAAGTAAAGTTTTATTGGCACACAGCCACGGCCGTTCATTTACATATTGTCCATAGCTATTTCTATGCTGTGAAGACAAAGTTGAGTATTTGCAACAGAGACTGTATGTTCTGTAAAATCTAAAATATTTACTCTCTGGCCCTTTGCAGAAAAAAAATTTGGCACTTAAAACTGAAAAAGTGAGAGTGATCTAAATTGAGAGACTATAGAGGAAAAAAAGCGAGCTGGGGCCAGTGCGTGGGTAGCTTCTGTTTAGAGAGCAGAGGGCGGTAGAAGAATCAGTGAGGACAGTAGGTTTATAAGTTGACGTAAACCTCAACTTAATTAAACTGGTTACCTCCCAGACTAGTTTATTGCTTGGTATTTTAACACACTCCCAAGAGGAAGATTAATTAATAAAGTGGCAACCCACTTACGTGGCAGCCATTCGGCCAGAAGCAGGACCAAAGGACCAAGGCACTCCTAGAAGTTTGTCTTTGACAAGGCCCCACCTCCGCTCTTTGCCTTCCTTCTCTCAAACACGGTGAGGAGTCTCACTCCTACTTTATTCCAGGGAGGCCCGGCTTCTAGCTAACTCTCTCAGAAAGAGGAATGAGGAAGAATATTCTACCAAGATAACCGTTTGACGGAAGTTCAAAATGTTCTCTCTGACCCAAGATTTGGATCTTAATAGGGGGACTTTTAAGACACTGTAAGAAATGACTCTCAAGTCTGGAAATGTCAGGCACTTGCAAAGGGCAAGACAGGGAGTTGTGTAAGAATAGGGGAAGAGGGAACTCTGCACTGTGCATCCAGCCAGGCCAGTCGTGTGTGCTAGGGATGTAGGGACTGAACCCGCTGGCTTGCCAAGTGGCCTTCGATAAATCACTTCACCCTTCTGTTTCAGTAACTCATGTGGAAAAAGAGAGTAGATTCTAAGTTGCTTTTAGAAGCACAAAAGCATTTGAGTCTCCAGTATTTGCTTAACTAATCACTGCAGCCGGGCTCTTGTCAATAACAATGAAACTTAGAGGAAAACACCTCCATTAGAGTCATAGGTGAAACTGTTTTTTCCTTTTCTTAGACTCAGTACAGGAGTGGGGATCAGGAAGCCAGCCCCAGGATGGCCTGGCTCGCCCACTCCTGAGGATGTGGCAGGGCTGGGGCTGAAGCTGTGGCCCAGTGCCCAGGCCCGAAGCCACAAGTACTAACCTGGGCCCTGGAAAGCAGGAAACACATTGTCTTCATGGACTCTGCTCTTCGGGAACAAACACCACAGCTTTTGCAGAAGGCCCTCGTGGGCCCCAATTCAGCAGAGCATCCGCTCTCTCCAGTCTCGCTCCCTCTTGTATTTGTTTCTGGAGCTATTCAGGAAGTCCTGGCTGGTGCCAGTTGCTCCATGAAGTCCGTATGTAATAAATTACCCTTCATATCTGTTTACACACACACACACCCCTACTCACTAGGCTTGTCTCACCCAAGGGACTAGGAGAGGTACAGAGGAACACTAGGGGACTTAATAACTTTGCTAGGGGAAATCACACCCTGGATTCTCCCTCCCTGCCCATGTTACCAGACACTCCACTTCCTTCTGAGTGTGTGCCCGTGGCAAGGTCATGGTTGACTGGGAGTTGGGAAGATAATGCCTCAATGTCCATCCAATATAGGGCCATCAATACCTTCATAATACCTGTACCTGATGATCTGGGAATGATCTTAGCAAGCACCTGGTCCACTGAGCCCAGAGAAGTGGTGTGTTTGTAAAAAGGCAATTATTGAGACAAAACTTGGAATAGTATTCACAGCACCTTGACTCACAATCCCAACCATGTGTCTACCAGTCCCAGCTGAGTTTATACATGTGGAAAACTTTGTAGGAAAAAGTTGCAACACATATCAAGGTGTTAACCACCATTATTTATTGTCACCAATTACATATGACCTGTCCTTCAAGATGCCCCTATGGGGACCTTGGCGGAGACATTTCTAACCCTTCCCTAAGAAACCATCTCTCAGAGGCCCAAGGAGCCCGCAGCAGCCCACATCTGCAGGGGCACGAGGTAGGAGCAAAGGGCAGGCTGTGGGGTATCAGGCTGCAAATGTTTTCACTCTTTAGTGCCAACCCCTCCAGTTCTGAGTTTGGTGTTTTTTGTTTTGGTTAAACTAAGAAAAATACCAAATTCCTGATTGCAAGAATTTTTTTTTAACAGAGAATAAAATGGACCGCCTTGTCCGTGGGAGATACATTCCAAGAACCCCCAGTGGATGCCTTAAACCATAGGTAGTGCTGGACCCTAATATATACTGTTTTTTCCTGTACATATCCACAATAAAGTTTAATTTAGAAACTAGGCACAGTGAGACATTAACAGCAGTAGCTAATAATAAAGCATACTAACTATTACAATATCCTGCAGTAAAAGTTATATGAATGTGGCATTATTAAGTAAAATAAGGGTGACTTGAACACAAGTACTACTACACCTGGACAGTCACCATGGTGGCTACTGAGTGACTGATGGGGGAGGAGTATCTACAGCTTGGAGAAGCTGGACAAAGGGCAGGGCAGTGTGAGATGTTACCAGGCTCCTCAGAACGACACACAATTCAACACTTATGAACTGTTTATTTCTGGAATTTCCCATTTCATTTTTTCAGACTGCGGGTAACTAAAGCTGTGGAAAATGAAGCCACAGATGGGGTGTGAGGACTACTTTCAAAGGTCATGAATTCTCATGAGCCACCATGCCCAGCAAAGTCAGAAGACCCCCTGGATTCAGTGTTGTCATTTAGAGGATAAGAGTCAAAGCGTCTTATAATCAGTGACAATGCAAACTTTATATAACAGGCAACAGAGCCATTGAACTATGTAAGGACAGGCGAATAGGTAGATAAGGAGAGCTATGTGGATGACTACTAGACGGAGGGATAGATGGATGGATGGGTGGGTGACAAAGAAGGCAGGAAGACGGAAGCAGGCCACAAGATTTGTTGTAATTCATCTCTGGGTGGCAGGCCATTTTAATTTTCCAACTTTTGCTTCTCTGTATTTTACAACTTACTTTATTTCTTTATAATCAGTAACCAACAACAGCAGCGACTCTAATAATAAATGCAACTTGTTAAAAAGGTTGACTGACAACGACGAACACCAGCCCCTAGAAATTTCCAGCTGTGGTTCCCAGCAATTCTGCCTTCACTGGGGCTGTTCCCCACTCCTCAGCCTCAGGGAGGTTTCAAGAAATCTCCCCCTGCTGCAGTCCAGACCACAGTCTAACATCCAACTCCCTAGACTTAAGCCTTCCCCGCGTCCTTTTGTTGACTTCTACTTACTCACTGCAGCTAAAGTGAAGACCTACCCATGGTTTCATTTTCCTTTGGGTTCCGCAAGCCGAGGCCGGGTTCTGTCGTTTGACACGGCTTCTGTTCACCCCTGTGAAAACATCTTTAAAATTACCACCTTCACACAGTGCCTCCAGGCGAACGTCAGGGCCCTGACTGAAGACTGAAAACACTTGAGAAACCTAATCTAAATCGCAAAGAGCTGCTGGCCCAAACCCAAATCTTATCTCTTAGCCCTGAGAAAATCGCTGTGTCTATATGCTCATCGAAAGGTCTCTCCCTTTGCTGTTTTACCTCTTATTTACCAACTGCTTAACCAAATTCCTCTACGGTACTTTATTATTAGTTTTAACTCTATAATACTTTGCAGGCTAAAATGTATGATATATATTCAGCTACTAACAGCTTCAGGAAATCATAAGCTTTGTCTCCAAAGTCTGCGCAAACAGGAAAATGAAGGTGTTAGGGACATTTGGCTCTAGTTCATTTTTAAACCCTGATCAAAGAAGGCTACTTCTACCAGGAAAAATATATGTTGTCCAGCATGTTCTGGAAAATTCATGTTAGGGCTTTGGGAACATTTAGGTGGGCTGTAGGAATCTCTGAGAAGCATGTACTGTAATTGAATTTTTTAACTTCTGCAAATTTTATGGCATTGTGTTTGATTTTGTTTGTTTTGGAGATTGAAACAATAGATATTTAAATGTTTTGACATGTTTTTATCTCCAATATGCACTAGGAACTTTGTTCTTATTATAAGAGAATTAAAGTTAAATGAGACACAGTGTCCGGCACATTATAGAGAAATAATCAGTGATTATTTGATGTACAAATGACTGAAATCTGGTCTTATTCCCATAAAGATTGTGTGGACCAAAATAAGGAGTTCTGTGGAAAGTAACCGCACAGGTAGATCTGATCAGAAATCCCTAACTGGGCAGCTCAGGGTGAGCAGTTATATTCCCCAGGCCTATACTTCTATAGTGAAAGCTTTTAAGCTAGCCCTGTCTATTCTTCGCATGCACCATATTTTGCCGTGTATAATGCATGCTTTTTTAGACCACATTTTTGAGGGAAAAGTAAGATGCACATTACACATGGGTGGTACCTGAAATACCTTGTATCTGTTCTCGTGTTTTATAATGATTTGTTATGGAAAACTTCTTGTACCATAATATGTTCAAAATTAAATGCTGAAATTCCTTTATCATGCAGAAAACCCCAAGTATCTAAATAGAAATAAATAAAAATTGAATTAAAAATTAAAACGAAAGAATTTTTTCCTGAAAGTTTGGGCCCAAATGTGGGTGCGCGTTATACATGGCAAAATACGGTATTTGCAAATGAGGTGAAATATTCTATGCACGTGCACTATATGGTATAGGGGGATAGAGAAAGACGTGATTGTTTCCATGACTCTGCAGGGGAGTCAGTGGAAGCATTTGGGCTACATAGTGGATGAGAAGGATTTGCCAGAAGAGAAACAAGTGAGAGAGTTCCCTGTAGAGGGAACAGCATATGCAAGGGTACAGAACTGTGAAGAACAGAATAGTTTAGGGGGAAACCTAGGATTTGAAATGGCCTCAGCATAATGTATATAGAAAGTTGGCTGTTGAGGACCATGTTGAATTTTATCTATTAAACAAACAATGATGGCTGTTTTTTTTCTATGTATGTTGATCAGATATAGCTACATATTTTTATCTAAATGGAATAGCTCAGAATTAGGAAAATAAAAAATCAGTTGATGAACATATTTTAAAATCAAATACTATAAAACTTATGAGACTAATTTATGTTATTCTCATAACTTCTGCACCCTGAGCCCTATTTCCCAGAATTCCCCAAATCAACTCTTTTGGCAATTTCTTCTCTTGTGTCTACCTTTCATCAAATGCTTAATCCTTATGTATCATAATAGAAAATCAGGATAATATGTCTAAAAATTACATTGTATCTCTCATTATATCTGCCCCAATTCTCTCAAGAGTTGCATCACAATTTTTCATTAAAACAGTATTTTATTTCCCAGTCAGGGCACATGCCTGGGTTGCAGGCCAGGGACCCCAGCAACTGCACATTGATGTTTCTCTCTTTCTCTCTTTCTCCCTCCCTTCCCTCTCTAAAAATAAATAAATAAAATCTTTAAAAAAAAAGAAAGAAAAGAATTCAAAGCATTAAAAAAACAGTATTTTATTATTTATATATTATATTATTCACTATTGAATTAAGTAATATATAATAATTATGCATTTTCCCCCTAGGGTCACAATCATAGCATTTTTAATTTGCTTAGTTTTTATGTAGCTATTGCTAGTTCTTTGTACACATTTTAACATACATATGGTCAAAATATAATACAATATACCAGATTTATGTATTTGTTTGTTTTGTCATTTATTTTTGCCCCTTGGTGACATCCTTCTTAGAATCTTTTGTCTTCCTGCTTCAGTCTGAACTGGTTGCTTTCTAGACTTGCCTTCTAGAATGTCTTCCTCCTACTCTGCTGTGTTGGCTCGCCTGATTCCCTGATCTCATATGTAGTGGTTTTAAAACATGGCTGCAAGTTGTTGGACACTCTTCCCATCAGTGGTAGTGTCTGTGTCCCCTCCCTTGGAATCTAAGTGGGTTCATGACAGCTCTATACAGTAGGGAATGGCAGAAGTGACGCCTTATGATTTTAAGGCTAGATCATAAAAAGCCTTCCAGCTCTGCGTCATTCGCTGGGAACACTTGATCTAAGAGTCCTGAGCTACCGTGTAGTAAGTCTAACCACCCCGATACCACTGCTGGAGGGATCCATGTAGATGCTGCAGCAAACGATCCCACCTGAGCCTCTCCGATTATTCCAGCCCAGGCGCCAGGCGTGTGGATGAAGAGATCAGCTTGGAAGTAGAGCCTCTATAGCTCCCACGATTCCAGCCTTTAGCCATTTAAATTACTCCCAGTCATCCCAGCTGAGACCTCAGATGTCACAGACCTTTCTTGCCATGTCCTCTTTCGCTTGCAGACCATGTGATAATTGTTTTATGCCACTGCATGTTTGGGTGGTTTATTTCACAGAAAAATATAACCAGCATACCACCTTTTCTTTCCTTGCTTGCTTCCGTCCTTCCTTTCTTCCATCCATCCATTCATCACTTTTGTTTGCTTATTTCTTCTCTTGTTTTGATGCAGTATATCCATTCTTGTTTTTCTGAGAAAGAACATATGGGAGGTAAATTTTCATGCTATTTTAGCCACTCATTTGACTGATACTTTGGCTGTGTGTAGGATTTTTTTTTAAAGATTTTATTTATTTAGTTCTAGAGAGGGGAAGGGAGGGAGAAAGAGAGGAAGAGAAACATCGATGTGCAGTTGCCTCTCACATGCCCCCTACTGGGGACCTGGCCTGCAACCCAGGCATGTGCCCTGACTGGGAATCGAACCAGCGACCCTTTGGTTCGCAGGTCGGCACTCAATCCAGTGAGCCACACCAGCCAGGGATGTATGTAGGATTTTTATTTAACATTTTAAGACATTGCTCCTTCAACATCTAGCATTCTAATGTCCCTATTTAAAAAAAATATTTCATTTATTTATCTGTTTATTTATTTGCTTATTTGTTTGTTTATTTATTTTTAGAGGGAGGGGAAAGGAAGGAGAGAAACACCAATGCGTTGCCTCTTGCATGCCCCCAAATGGGGACCTGGCCCAGAACCCAGGCGTGTGCCGTGACGGGGAATCTAAGTGGTGACCTTTCAGTTCACAGGTTGGTGCTCAGTCCACTGAGCCACAACCAGCCAGGACTCTATGTCCCTATTAAGAAGACTAAGGTCGAAGCAGTTTCTGATCCTCTGTATGTTATTTGTCCACATCCAGACCTCCCACCAAGAAGCTTTTATGCTTAAAAAAAATTCCTGGTGATATGAAATTTCAAAAAGCCTAGATGTTGCTCATGTTTCTCATTCATTTTTGCTTGTGCTGATTGATTGATTTTGCTGTAAGTTAGTTTTAATATGGAGACTGTTCTGTTTTAGGATGTATTCATACATTACTTTATGATTTTCCTCCTTTGCTTTCTCTGTTCTCTATGTCTGGAACTTCTATTTATTAGATAGTGGACCTGCTGGACAGATTTTTCTTATCCTTTCTCTCACATTTTTCATTTGTTTCTATTTTATTTTCTGTTGGTCCACTTAGTTATACAACTTCATGGAGCACTAGATAATATCAGTGGTTTTCCATGAGGTTTTTCAATGAGACAGATGACCTTGGCTTTATTGTCCAAACCTTGTACCAAATTTTTTCATTTGGGCTATAAAAACATTTTTCTGTTCCCTTTAACATGTCATCCTAAGTTGTTTTATGTATAATCTCATTTCATGTTTACTGTCCCTTAGGCTCTGAAAAAAATAATTTTAATTAAAGTTTTTTGCTTCTTCCCAATGTATCTTTGTCTCCTACAAGTTCTTTTATTTGTGTGTGTTTTGGTTTCTGTTTTTCATGTTGCAGGCCTTCCTTGGTTGTATATTCAGATTTAGGGCTAAACAATGCAATATAAAATTAGGAGTTTTGGCCCTGGCTGGTGTGGCCCAGTGGATTGAATGCGGGCCTGCAAACTGAAGGGTGCTGGTTCGATTCCCAGTCAGGGCACATGCCTGGGTTTCGGGTCAGGTCCCCAGTAGGGGGTGTGTGAGAGGCAACCACACATTAACGCTTCTCTCCTTCTCTTTTTCCCTTTCCCTCTCTCTAAAAATAAATAAATAAAATAATTTTTAAAAAATTAGGAGTTTTGTGAGAAGAGCTGGGGCTTCATGACAGCTGTGGGATACAGAGTGATTTTCCGTTAAGTTAAATTTCATGTTGGTGGATCTCTGGATATTAGCATCTATAGATTCAGCATTTATAGGTAAGTATCTCTAGATATTTGCATCTACGGATCCATAAGCCATTTACTTTCTCCTGTTACCACTTCACAATTTGTTATCCAACTCACAAAAAATGTTGGTATTTGCCTTAGTGAACTATTGCTATAGCCACAAACACTCTCTGAATTTCAAATACTCACAACAGCACTTGTTTTGGTCTAAATTACATGAGGGCTGTTGTTCTGCTAGGTTCTGTAGAGCTTGGCCCCATGTGTTTTTGAAATCTGGGACTCAGGCTTAAAAGCAGACACCATCTGGGGAATTTCGTTCTCCTGGGTGAAGGACAGAAGCACAGTGAAGAGAACTGAGCCACAGAAGTTCATGAAAGCTTTTGCTCAGACATGTCTTATGTATTATTTGCTCACTTGCATTGACCAAAGCAAGTCAAGCAAATGGCTGTGCCCAAAGTACATGGGGCAGAGAAGTAGTTCTACCTAAAAAAGAAATAAGGATCAACATTTATATTTGTTTGCTTAAAATTCTGGGGGCAAAAACCACATACAAAACAAAGAACAGCATTTACCTGGGGGTGGCCATGCCAGGTAGTACCTGGGTGTGAGATGGCCAACAGGAATGCCAGGGAACCTTCTGTCACATAAGAAGTATACATTCTTATGGGGGAGGACAGGAGTGTAAGGGTAAATAAAAAAAAGAATATTTCAGGAAAAAATAATAAAACATAAAGAATTAAAAAAAAAACAAAACCACACATTCTTGTTCTTGTACCAAGCAAATGTATTTCTTCCTCAGAAAGTTAAATTTACCAGGAAATTCTAGCAATGCTAAACCTTAGAAGAATTAGCATAACTTTCCAATATTGTTATGGCTAAACTAGCAAATTAAATTGGCTCTCTTTCGAAAATTGTAATAGCTTTCCTTTTGTCATCCGAGTCCACTTGCCTGGTAGGTGAGATGAAAGTGTTTCATTTATTGTCGAAAGTCTCTCTTCTTTGCTATTGATATAATTTGAATTCCTTGTGGGTAAGTAGCAGATTTTCAAGTCAGAGTGAAGAAATAAATCTTTCCCTAAACTCTCATTGCTCTGTCTGGAAGTATGCTTAAAAATTCATATATTTTCATTTTTTTCTAAGTGAAAAAATGTAAGAGAAAATGAAACCCAGAAAAAAGAAAAACAAACAAATCTTTTTTTTTTTTTTAATTTCCAGTGCATTCACAGGTAGCACTAGAAGGCAAGGGGATTTTGGTAAAAAGATTCACTTCAAATGTCATTTTCTGAAGCCTTTCTGAACCCATCCCCACCCACTCCTGCCCCAGAAAAACTAATATTTCATGTCTCTGTGTCAGCAAAGCCTTGTTCGGGTCTGCACAATGGCGCTCATACATCTTTAATGCAGTTGTTGATCTATATGGCTCTCATCTGCGGGGCTGGGTTTCCATGGCTTTGTGATGCTACAGCATCGCTTGGTGCCCGGCACTTCATCAAATGTCAATGAATCATTGATGAATTAATAGACACTACATTTTTTTCAGAATCTAGTTTAACAAAATGAATGAAATAGTCACACAAGAAACTACCATCTTTTGTTCCATGCACTTTAAATTTCAATGCTGACATTTGCAAAAATTCCACTTCATTGTTCTACCTGTATTCTTTTCCCTTTCAAGTGTTTTTGTTTTGCTGAGTGGCCAGAGGGAATATATGTCACTGCTGTCCTGACTTCTTTTCAAAATAAGAAAAGAATCTTACCTTTTGGTTTTATCAAAGTTACATATGCACAAAGCTACATGTGACTATTTAGTGAAAAACATCGTGCCTCTGTCCTCACCCATCCTACATAGTTGGGCTTCCCAGAGATGGCCATTTTTTAAATCTCTCAGCTGATTCTTCTTGTACTGAAGTCTTCACTGCAAACAAAACAAGAATAACAAAACAGAAGCAAAACCCTGATTATTTTCCTGTTTCTTAATTATTCAGTTTTAGTTATCTGTTCGTTTCTTTTTTCAACTTGATTTTCAATTACAGTTTGCATTCAATATCATTTCGTATTAGCTTCAGGTGTACAGCATAGCGGTTAGACAATCATCCACTTTACACAGTGTCCCCCTGATGTTTCCAGTCTCCACCTGGCACTGTACATAGTTATTACAGTATTATTAACTATATTCCCTATGCTGTACTTTACATCTGCATGACTATTTTCTAACTACCAATTTGTACTTCTTTTTAAAAAGATTTTTATTTATTTATTTATTTTTAGAGAGGAGAAGGGAGGGAGAAAGAGAGGAAGAGAAACACCAGCGTGTGCTTGCCTCTTGCGTGCCCGCCACTGGGGACCTGGCCCACAATCCAGGCATGTGCCCTGACTGGGAATCGAACCAGTGATCCTTTGGTTTGCAGGCTGGCACTCAACCCACTGAGCCACACCAGCCATGGCCCAACCTGTACTTCTTAATCCTTTCACCTTTTTCACCAAGTTGGCCAATCCCCTTCCCCTCTAGCAGCCACCCGTCTGTTCTCTGTGCCTATGAGTGTGTTTTAATTTGGTTTGTTCATTTATTTTGTTCTTTTATCAAATTTTAATTTATCTTTATTTTTAAACTGATTTTATTGGTGTGACATTGGTTCACAAAAGCATATAGGTTTCAAATGTACAACTCAACAAAACATCATCTACACACTATCGTGTGCCCATCACCCTGAAGCAAAGTCCCTTTCTGCCCCCATTCTCCCCCCTTGCCCATCCTCACCTACTCCCCCACCCCCTTTCCCTCTGGCTATCACCACACTGTTGTCTGTGTCTACGTGTTACATATGGGTTTTTTTTGCTTAATTCATTCATCTGATTCCACATATATCTGTATGTTTCTTAATAAGGAAATCCTTTACTCCTCCCCCATCTTCCTAATATAACTGCATGATACTTTTTTATTCATCAGTATTCAGCATTTATATTTTTATGAGTATGTAAATATTATTCATAGATATAATTGCATCTCCTTTCTATAATCATTATTTCTAGAGTTACTAATTACCTTCTTTTATTTGTTTGGTTTTTATTTTTGTGAGAGAGATGGAGAGATTTGAGATTTTGAAGACAGCTGGGGAAATTTGATTGTAAACTAAGTATGTATTGGGTATTAATTTTCTCCAACATGAATGACGCTGTGGCTATATATAAGAGAATGCGTTTTTTACAGATGCATGTGGAAATATTTAGAGGTAATATGACATTTGGGATTTGTTTAAAACACTTCAGCAAAGACAAAAAGAGACATATAAAGCAAGTGTGGCAAAATTTGATAATTGTTGAATCTGGGTGAAGAGTCCATGAAAGTTCAATCTCTCTACTTTTGTGTGTCTTTGAAATTCCTCCTAATTAAAGTTGCGTCTCTTGCTAGGGTTTCAATAGAACCACATTTAACAAAAGCTCACCAGTCAAGTTTAGATTTGCAAGCAGTGACTATGATGTGGAACTGTAATGTTCATTAGATATGTTTATTGCCTAAAACCACACACACATGCACGCACACACACACACACACACACACACACGTGGACTAGAAATACTGAAATGTGAGCTCTTAATCTCAGCTTTGCCGCCACTACAACAGGTCCCGGGATGTCATGAGTAAAACTGGACCTGGTATCCTCAGCGTAAAATGAGGAGGATGAATGAAAAGGTCTCTGGGACCTTTTCTGCTTGAAGCTTCATAACTGTGGAGAGCTCTTTCTAATATAGTTGCCTCAGTATAAAAATTCTCCTTTAGGGATACAAACAGATGCCAGATGGGAGACAGAAGATGCTGGAGAATTGGAAACACTTGGTCATGGACTTCGTATTCCTCCCCAGTGCGAGACTCTTTCCTGCAGCGCATGTCTATCCAGACTGGAAGTTTTCCAGCAATGGTTCTCTCACTGTTAGGTAAAGCTGCCCATTCCTTTAGTGATCGCTTCGATCCTTATATTAAATTGATAAACTACATTTTTCTTTCATTGCCTGAACATGGGTACTTTCTCATTTTGGAGAATGAACACCACGTTTCATTATTCTAAAGAATTTTCAAGGTTTTCTGAAACACTGAGTTGAAAATAATGACAGATATGTCCTGGCTGGTGTGCTTCAGTGGATTGAGTGCTGGCCTGTAAACTGAAAGGTCGCGGGTACGATTCCCAGTCAGGGCACATGCCTGGGTTGCGGGCCAGGTCCTCCATTGGAGGCATGAGAGAGGCAACCACACACTGATGTTTCTCTCCCTACCCCTCTCTCTGAAAAGAAATAAATAAAATCTTAAAAAATAAAAAATAAATAAAATAATGACAGATAAAAACATCTTTTCAATGCTAAGAAACGAATTCTATCTGTGCAAACAAAGTTGGTCACGGTCTACTCCCTTCTGGTGGTGTCCTCTATCTTCTGCCACTTTCTTTATCCCCCTGGCCACTCCTATCCTTGTCAGTTTTTGAGTTATCTACCAGTTAGTTATAGATTTAGAATTACTTTCACATACATTTCATTGAGAGTGCTATATCCAGTCTGTGTTCTCAGTATATTGCCATGTACGTGGGCCAAGACCATAGTCCATTCTCATTTTAGAAAGTGAAATTCTCTTTTCTCCCCAAATTCATGGATGCACCCTCATTCACAGGATAACCCTTTTTCATTCTTTGCCTATTTCCTCCTTTGGATTGGAAGCCCGGGCTTCTCTGTTCAATATTCTCCATGAGGAACAGGCAGGCTGTGGAAGTTTCTGTGTACACTTGACAGTTGTTATAACCCTGACACTTGTAGAGAAATGTGTGGAGACAAATATTAGGTTGTTTGTAACTTCTTTTGGTCATTTCTCAGCCTTTGCCTCTGTGAATGGAAATAGATTAAGGGCGAAGTTATACTGACTGCTCATGCAAAACATATATATATATTTTAACTTTGAAGCTCAAGCCCAGTCTAAACTGTCCCCAAACAGAGCAGATAACACTGACTTTGTGGGGTTCCTCTGAGTGCTAAGTGGTCCATAACTGAGGGTCTGGCCATCCATTGATCTGTGGGATAGAATAGTTCAGAGCCATTTGCTGAGGGAGATATTGATCCTTTCCAAGGCATGCTCGTCATTTGTCTTCCCCACATGATGGCCGAGTGGACATTCATCCACACATCTGTCTTGAGTTGGCATTTTAAATGTCCTAAAATGACCTAGACTCTGTCCTCTTTTGTTATGCTTGAAACATATAGATAGTTCCCTAATTAGCATCAGAAAATGTCTGACACTGTGTTCACATCAGTGAAATTAACCTTGAACAACCTGCTCTGCAAACCTTACCGAAAGCCCATTGACAAGAAATAGTGTTATTGGAGGATTGCTTAAAAGAAATGAAGTCCATCCTCGGGTACTCTAAAATTTCCCTTGGACCAAGCCGATCTGTTAGCAAGCCTTGTACATGACCTTCATTGGTTAGTCCCTGGGTCGATCACACAGTGAATTTCCTTCTGCCTTAGGGATTTATTCTGCAACAAAAGACCCCATCTAAGAAACAGCCTTATGAAATTCAATTTTATGTGTTGCAGAAAAATTGTCAAAGATGCTTTACATACGTTTCAAAGTGTAGTCCCAGGAACAGCAGTTTTGACATTGCCTGGGAATTTGCTAAAAATAGAGAATCAGGCTCTGGCTGGCGTGGCTTAATGGATTGAGCATCCTCCTGCAAAGTCAAAGGTCACTGGTTCGATTCCCAGTCAGGGCACATGCCTGGGTTGCATGGCCTAGTCCGCAGTTGGGGCACATGTGAAAAGCAACTGGTCAATGTTTCTCTCTCACACGGATGTTTCTTTCCCTCACTTCCTCCCTCCCTTCCCCTCTCTCTGAAATATACAAAAAGAAAAGGAGAATCAGAAGTATTGAATCCAAATCTGCATTTTAACAAGATTCCCAGGTGATTTATGTGCACTTGAACATTTGAGAAGCACTGCCTTAAACTACATTGCTTTTAGCCGGAAAGCTTAGGGAAAAACAATAACAAAACACTCATATTTCAGAATTTAATAAAGCTTGGTTCCCTCCCAACTCTCCTTACTCTTCAGCTTATTATTTTTCTAAGCTCATTTTCATTTTACCTCATTGTTACAAGTGTGGCATGAGTTTGTAGTCATATTTCGGTTATGTAGTGCCGTGTACCAAACCATCCCCAAACTTACTAGCTTCAAACCACATCCACATTTATTCTGTTCCCAGAGACCACTTTGGGCAGGGTTCGACAGGCCAGCTGCTCGCCGTTCCACTTGGCATCAGCCGGGGCTGCACAAAGGCTGGCAGCTGGAAACATCTGAAGGTTTGCTCACTCCTATGTGTGGAAGTTCTTGCCAGCTGTTGGATGGGAAGACAAAAACAGCTGGGACTGTGGCCAGAACACCTCCGTGACGCCTCTCCATATGGCCAACATGGTGGCTGAGCACCGAGATAGGATGCATCCCGAGATAAGGATGAATCTTAAAAGCCGTTATTGTTTTTTACAACCTTGCCTTGGAAGTCAGGCAGCAACCCTTCTGCCTCATGTTTCCGAAAGGGTGGTCACATCGTCCTTCTTGAAGGAGAAAAATAGATTCCATCTGTGAATGAGGGAATGGCAAGATTCTGGAGGGGGTGAGAAAGATTGCTGTGGCTGTGTTTGGAAAATAAAATTTGCCACCACTGCTCATATTTTTAAGCTATTTTAAATCGTTTTGGAAGAGAGCGGGGGTATACGTTAATGCTTTATAAATTAAAGAATATCTATTAGAAAGAAATAGCTTTTAGCAATCTTTTTTCCTAAGCGTATTGTACATCTTACTCTCTACCAAAGCAAACAGTCTGGAAATAGTTAAGATTGATGGAAATTGATCTCTCACTCCTGATATTGGAGGCTGATCTCCCCAATGTATTATTCTGAATGCAAATTAGGGACCAGAGTGTCTGCTTTAGAGTCCCAGATTTAATGCACATACAGATCATCGGGGGGAAGGGGTCTTGTTAAATGCACATTCAGATTCAGTGGTTCCAGGGCAGAGCCTGAGACTCTGCATTGCGGTGAACAAGCTCCCTGGTGTTGCCCGTGCTGCTGGGCTGTGGACCACACTTTGAATATCAAGGCATTAGACTGAAGTATCTGTAAGATGCATGGCTGTGGGAATCTTATTTGCCAGGACCTCTGCCCTGTCCATAGAAGATAACCATGAGGGAGGAACTATTTAGAAGACTGAGGTCAACCCCTTCCTAAGTTCTGAGGGCAAACCAAACAGTGGTCCATTGAAGATGGCAGATTCCACCTTAAATCTACCCAGAAGATCAGGTTCTAGCCTCCTCTGCTGACACTAGAGCCTCCTGCTTAGATCTGAAGAATCCAGGCCCAGGTGATGGAGAGGGACAAGAAAATCACGTCTCAGGTTGCTTGAAGCTGTCGTTGGCTGGCTGCAGGTCCTTCTTGGATCTTCCCTGTGGGTGGAAATCTTGCTAACTCTAGTTTTGCTGACCCTAGACTGTGAACGGGACCAGCAGCTCTCTGCAAACACAGGTCGTTTCAGTAGAGCCTTCTTGTCCCTTTTACTCTCTCCTCAGGCCACACCGACCCTGCCTTTCAGGATTTCATCTGTGCCTGGGGCTGTGCTGCTGTGTATGACAGGGAGGGGTCTATCTAGTCCCGGGTCATTCTGGTCCTCAAAAACCCAGGAGATGTGGATAAGATTTCTAGGTTCTGTAAGTTTTTTTTTTTTTTTTTTTGCACAATCATCTGATATAATGGGGCAAAAGCACTGACTCTATGCTCAGAAGATCTGGATATACACCTTGGTGCAGTGAGCTTGGCCTTTTCTTCCTGTATATGAAGTGCTATGAACCGCCGTTTGTCTGTCACGTGACTATAAAAAGTCCCGCCTTTGCACCCGGTTGGAAAAAAATTATAGCAAATCATAGGTGCAAAAGTGTTTCCTTGCAGGAAGCCAGCAGTTATCTAGTCTGAAAGACGAAAAATAGTAAACACATGGGAAGTCCAGTTTGGTAGCCTAGCCGCCACTGTGGCACTAGCAGGTGTGACGGCAAGGAAGACATCATTTGTTCTTTCTGTATCCAGTCTTCCTAAAGCATAGGTCAAGGACCAGTGCATCACAGTCACCTGGAATGTTTTCCTTTAATGTGAAGCACTGAGCCCTGCTTCAGCTTTAACTGAATCGGGATTCCTGAAAGAAAGGGACAGTCATTTGCATTTCGATCTCTTCAAATACTTCTTACGCATATTGAAGTTTTGAGAACGCGTCTGCTACCTCCACCTCAGGGACGTGGACAAACTCATGGACAATTTGGATTTTCCTGCTCAATTTCAAACCCTAAATCCTGATTTTCTAAGCTTCAGTTCGCACTTGGTTTCCGCAACCTGCCATTTTTGAATAAGTTAAGAGCTCTATTCTAGTCTCGCCCTGCGTGGCGCTCATTCTAGACCTTCTCCTGGGTGCCCTTCCTAGAAGTCTCAGCAGTTTGCCTTCCCCCAGCTTCCACTCCTAGAGCGTCCCAGGCTAAATTCTCAATCATGTTTGTGCCACCCCTGGCGAGTCATTATTGCAATCTTCTCTTGTTGGACTGAGCTAGCTCTTAGGGTGTCTTGGCTACAATATATTCCAAGAGTCAACCCTGTTGGGGGAGAGGAAGGCTCACCAACACATCAGACCCTGTGGCAATCACCTCTTCCTTTGAAGGGAGGTGCAGCGACCACCTGCGCCCACCCCAGTGCTTGCAGACACCCAGCGGTTGTCTAGTAACGAGCGTAAAAGTGGCCCAGAGCACTCTTCCCCTGACCCACTTCCAAATAAAAGCCAAACATCCACTGATTGAGTGCAGAGCAGTTCCCACTTGCCTTCACCACCCTAGAACCGGGGCCGGGGACCACTTTGTGTAACCAAGGTCACGTTAGGGAGTTTCAGGCACCTCAGCCCTCAGTGATGTTCTCCATTCTTAGCTCCCACAGAAAGAAATATGTTAGTAAAGCGAGGCTTCATATCATATATGAGTCCCAGCACAGCTCCCGCTGGCTTTTTACTAGCAGATGCCTAAGTCAAGTTCTAGTTCTAGCTATGAATTTGAGCGTTAAGACAATCCTACTTGGCTTGTTGTCCTGGCATCATTTCCTAGCACATATGGAAATATTCCTGTGGATGTGAGAACATTTGAGGATGTGATTTTATTCCAAGTAACATTTGTTCCTCTTCTCTTTTCATGCTGTCTCTATAGGATAACACACCATTCTGCTTCAGTCCTTACCATGTGAAATGATGGTAGATTCATGTAGGAGACTTCTTTGATTGGTTGGCATTAAAATGTGGACCTGCTTCTTTTGTTTAGATTAGGGGCTGGCAAATCCGCCTGTGTGCCTGTTTTTGTAAATAAAGTCTCGTTGGAACGCAGCCACGCTCATTGAGTTATATATTGTCTGTGGCCACTTCCCCACTATGGTAACAAGAGTCGACTAGTTGGGACAGGATGGTATGACCTTCAAACTCTAAAATGAAGATCATTTCAGACTATTGCCAACCCCTAGTTTAGACTATTAGCATCCAGAAGTCATAAAACAGGTACCATCAGGATATTTTGTAAAGAGCTGAGCACAACTCTACGTGCCTAATAGGTATGTCCTGGTGCATTTAAAGATTTGCACGGTTGCAGTGTATGGAACTTTAAAACTTCTATGTGGAGGACAAAAGAATTGAAGAGACAAAAAAAATGTTAATCATGCTTATTTTTGATTAGTAGGGTTATGAATCAATTTAATTTTCTTCCTTTTCCTTTCTGGATTTCTCCAATTTCCTTCAGTGAATGCTTATTACACTCACACATACATCCCACCAAACCGCCTGCAGACTGGAAACATCTGAAGGTTTGCTCACTCCTATGTGTGGAAGTTAATGCCGGCTGTTGGATGGGAACACAAAATCAGCTGGGACTGTGGTCAGAACGCCTCCTCCTGGCCTCTGCACATGGTGGCTGAGTACCAAGGAGGCATAGCCCAAGATGAGAATGAATCTTAAAAGCTATTATTGCCTTTTACTACCTTGCCTTGGAAGATAGGCAGCCTCACTTCTGCAATCTACTTTCCGAAAGGCAGTCACCTCTTTGAGTGGGGGAATGGCAAGGTTCAAGTATAATTCACTAAACACCCATGATTCTGATTCTACCTTGTGCTTCCCTCCTTATAGTATCAGCCTGGCCCCTGTGGGCATCTCAGTTTGCAACCCTCTGGTCTCAGCCAACCTCTTTACTGTATAGAACGTGGGAGGAGAAAGGAGATTGGCCAAACAGTTCTCCCAAGGTTCAGTGGGGGAACCGGGTGTGGAGTCCAGTGACTGTGATCACAATGCAGATGTGAATTAACGTATACATGCTGATACCCTCTAGTACATTCAGTTAAAGCTGTATCATTCATTCATTCATTCATTCATTCATTCATTTATTCTTTCAGCATTCGTTCTCTACACACAGTGTTTTATCTGCACAAACATGATAAATACTAAAATACATAAATCAAAGGTCCTCCTCTATCACTTAATAACAGCCTTGGACACATTCGGCCCAGACATTTATTTAGCATCCCCTCCAAATATTTATAGATAGCGATGTTCCAGCAGCAAGTTCTATTTTTGAAATACCAAGTTGAAACTTACAGCTTGTGTGACTAGATGGCTCTTCCATCTATCAATGCAGAGTGAAAACAGCCTCATAAAATGTGGGCGCTATGGCCAAACTGTTTCTCTCCCCTTCAAAGAAGTTTTGCACTATCTAGAATTATTTTTGGTTTTTGTTTTTGTTTTTTTTGGTTTGTTTGGGTTTTTTTTTTTTTTGGTCATCCTAATGTTAGGATTAGAAGAATTGTGCAAAACAAAAATAGAAACGAGGAACAACAACAGAACCACAAAACAGAAAATTCAAAATACCAAAGAGCAAAGAATGATACTAAATTGCATGAATTCTGCCTCTCGATCAGGGGTTGGCAAACTGTGGCCTGCGTGCAAAATCCAGCCTGCTATCCATTGCTATAAATAAAGTTTTATTAGAACACGGCCACATCCATTCATATACATGTTTTCTGTGGCTGTTTTCATGCTCTTAACAGTGGCAGATATGAGAATGGGACAGAAACCTTACGGCTGGCAAAGCCTAAAATATTTATTGTCTGGCTCTTTGCAGGAAAAGTTTGCCGAACCTGCTCTTAATTATGTGTTAGGTTGTACCATATGAAATTGCCAACAATGGGCAGTTATGACGTACACATTTGTACGGTTCATTTTAAAAAGCAAGAGATAATGATTCCACTGAAAACGGCATTTTTTTTTTCCTGTAGGCTAAAACTTGTAGTTACGACTTCAGGGTTCAAAACAGAATTTCACAGTGGCCATGTTTATCAAGAAAATCACTTTTTTCCTACAAAAAAAAATAAAATACAAATCATCCCTCTTTTCCCCAGAAAATGAACAAAGACCAGATTGCCTCCTTGGCTTTGAAACAGAATTTTCTAGTAAAAGATTTTGCAGCTCTCTGTACACATGGATCCATCTTGCCCCACCGATAAGATCTCTCTCAAGTGCAGTTAGTCATTTGTGAGGATGTTTTCTTAGCTCCCTCTTCCCCTGCCGTCTTCTGCAAACACTTAAATGTCTATGCTTCACTTAAGAAATGGCACTAATAGGTTTGCATAATGTGGGTCATTACAGGTCATTGCTAATATAATAGAGTGAACGCTGCCCAAATGGCCTCAAGTTACACCACACCCATAGCTGTCAATTTCTATCTTCCTGTAAAAACATCCAGCGTGGTGAGAGGAAATGAGCTGAGGTGTGTGACTTAGGCTAACCTACTTTAGAATTCTGGCACTACCTCTTACCAGTTGTATGAAGTTGGGCTAGTTTTGTAGATTGGATAAACCTCAATTTTCTTAGCTATCAAATGGGAAGGATGCCTATCCTGCAGAGGTTTTTATAAGGAATACTAAGTAAGTGAGCAAAGTGCCCGACAGTGAGCAAATTAGTAAATGATACTAGGTTGAACCACGTGGAATTGCTGGGAAAAAAAATGGCAGTGACATGTCATTTAACCTAAAGTTGTCATTGCTGGAATGGTTACCATTATTGCTTATACGTGGGCCAGGCCTAGGTTCAATGGCCACAGCACTGTGTGTCACCTGGAGCTTCCACCAGAGGCAGGACTATAGTGAAGCTGGTAAGGTACTGTTTAAGGAAGCCCTCACTCTCACGTGTAGACCCTGTACTAGCATGACTCTGAGAGCGAGTGCTTCCTTAGGTTTTCCTTCTGAGGCACCTCTCTTGACTCTCCCTAGCGCCTGCTCTGTTGCTGGGTTCCCCTTATCTAGCAGAGAAATTCCTCATCTCCTTATCGGGACAGGTGCCTGGTGCCTCTTGCTAACCTGAAAACCACCTCTTGGATGACCCTTTAATAACTTTAATACCTCAGGGGCCGATGACTCATGGCAACTCATAACTTTATACCCTCTCAAAAATGCTCTCTTCAAGGGAATAAAAATCTTAATTTAAAAAGACAGGATCTTAGGCGTGGCTTTGTCAGTTGGCAGGCAGTGCCTGATGTCTCCCTGCAGGTCCAAGCACAGAAACAGGTGGCCGGAGAGAGACTGATACACTGGAGACTTCGACGGCGCTTTAAAGAATGGCGAAGTAGTTAGATGAGAATGGAAGACATGCTAGCACGATCAAAGGCACACCCTAAAAGATCTATTCCCCGTTCCTTTTTTTTTTTAATTCTCCAAAAATGACTTGACATGACAAAGGACTCAGGTGGTAGCCAGCCTCCAAGATTGGCCCCCAGAGATTCTCCTCGTCTGGTATTCATGCCCATGTGTAGTGAGTACCCGTTCCCCACGTTGAATTAAAGCTGGTCTGGCTGACCATGCATGTGATGGAGGTGAAAGTATGTGACTTTCCAGGCTAGCACACAAAGGGCATTATGCCCACCACTGTGCTCTCTCAGGTTGCTCATTCCTAGGGAAGCCAACTGCCCAGTCCTGAGGATGCTCAGGCAGCCCTGTGCAGAGGACCACATGGGAAAGAAATTGAGGCCTCCTTCCAACAAGCAGCAAGCACCAACTTACAAACCACGTGAGTGTACCATGTTGGAAGTGGATTCTCAACCCCAGTCAAGCCTGTAGATCACCAGTGGGCTGCAAGAATGTTTAAAACGTGCAATACTTGACTATTTAGTCAGGGCACTCACCTCCTTTCCCTTAGATTGTCAAGTAAAAAAAAATGACAACAGCCAACACAACAATAGCTGTCCAGGGTGAATGAATCAAAATTATACCTACTTCTTGTCTGACTGGCAAAAAATATTTTTGGTATGCCACAGAATTTCAGTAATTCGTTTATGGGCAGCATGAGATGGAGACGTTTGAAAATCGCTGCTTTGGCTGATGGCAGCTACAGCTGACATCCAACTGCAGCCTCCTGCGAGTTCTGGAACCAGAAGCGGTCTAGTCAACTGGCCCAGTGCTGGCCCATCGAAAATGTGACATAGTAAATGTTTATTATTCTTTTAAGCTAATAGGTTTTAAGTAACATGATACACAACAATACAACTAGAATTCATGGGGGGGGGCCTCCTTAAAGCAATAAGAAAAGGACAAACGACACATAGAAAAATGGGCAAAAAACTTGAAAAGACATTTCACCAAGAATATTGAAATGGCCAATAATCATGTTGCTATAGATCGAAGGTTTGCGAGTCCACCCAATTCACGTGTTTAGAAACCTAGTCTCCAGTGTGATAGTATTTGGAGGTGGGGCCCTTGGGAAGCGAAGTCATGAGGATAAAGCCCTCATGAATGAGATTAGTGCTCTCATAAAAGAGACCCCACAGAGCCCTGTGGCCCCTTCTGCCGTATGAGGACACAGGGAGGAGACAGCCACCTCCTCCCTATGAACCAGTAAGGGGGCCCTCTTCACCAGACACCCAATCTACCGGTGCCTGATCTTAGACTCTCTGGCCTCTGAGACTGTGAAAAATTTATGTCTGTTGTTTAGAAGCCTCCCAATGTATGGTATGCAATTATAGCAGCATGAACTAAGAAGTTAGTGCCAAGAAGTGGGGGTACCGCTGTAATACATACTCAAAAGTGTGAAAGCAGCTTTCAAACTGCTTAATGGGTAGAGTCTGGAGGAGTTTTCAAAGGATGGGATGCCTGGCGGAGACTGGGGCTCAGGCCTCCCAGCCAGGAGAGCTGTGGGCGGGGTCAGGCAGGGAACCACTGTAGGGTGGTCTCTCTGAGCCGCGGGGTACGGTTGTCACACACTGGGGCTCTATACAATAACAGAATTGAATGAGTTGCAACTACACCAGCAACAAAGATCTGTCTCAGACAATGCTGAGCTCCTAGGGGGTTGAGGGTGGTCTGCTTTTATTTTGTAATCTCAGTGCTTGTGACATGGATGTGTTCAGTTTGCAAAAATCTACCTGTCAAAAAGGTTTTGAAAGCACCCACGTTCTGTGATCTATTCAGAAATCAAGATCCCAGTTCAGATCATGACATCTGCGGTTCTAACGTCCCAGCTCAAGATAAAGTCATGTTTGGGGTGCCCATCCTTCTAATTTAGGAGTAGCCAATGATAGCCTGCAGGCAGAATGCAGCCAGTATCTCTTTGTAAATGAAGTGGTACTGGGGCACAGCCACGCCCCTTTACTTATATATTATCTATGGCTGCGTTTCCCACACACGAGCGGAGTTGGGGAGCTGGGGCAGGCGTCACAACCCATAAAGCCGTCCACTCTGATCGACGCAGAAGGTACTGTTGCAGCACACATTTCTATATCCTCTTCACCCTTTGTCCTCCCTTTTTCTTGCTCATGCTTATGTATCAACACTTTTTTCCAAATGCAGACAAGCCTTGTGATTCTCCACATAAAGGACAAGTGGGACTAGCCTCATGCTTGTCATTGCCCGGCCTCTGTCATAAATCTAAGCTGTCTATTGGGACATACCCCAGGTGTTCCAGTGATGGGAGCCAGGACACGGAATGTTCAGATCGTTCCTTTGGCTCATTACCGCGGTGCTCCTGAAGATAAGATTGAATTTGACAACAATGGCAATTTGGCTCACACGGAACACCTGCACACACCCAAGCTCTTTAAGCAGAAGGAGCCCTCTAAGTGAATAGTGTTTGGGAAGGACATTTAGACAGGATCATTTTGATTACTAAGTACAAATCTTTAGCACCTGAATGTAAATGGGCTCTGGATTTCCATGGCTTTGTTTTTAGCTAGGAGTATATGACACGTGTCAGGTGTTTGGCCCTTATGTCTTGCCGAATGTGGTCACTCACACAGAAATACAAAAATCGTTCACTGTTTACAGCAAGAAGCTTGTCACGCTCAGACATGTTTTTTACTGAAGTATTTTCTCTCCCCCATTTAAAATCATCTGTCTTTTTGGCATCATTTTTCCCTATGAAATGAGGCATTGAAATGGAAGAAAACAACTTTGGGAGGGATTGTCCAATAGTTAAAACTCTAAGTTTCAAGTGAAAAAAAATTGGCTCTCTTTTCTGCATTCTTCTAGGGATTGGCTCAGTGACCTTGTGTTTGCTTAGGCTATCTGGTCTTCCATCTGTGAAAAAAAGAATTTTCAAGTTCATGCTCACTCAACTTCCTCAATTGATCTAGGGAGCGATAGCTGTACATGCAGTTCTTTTAGTTTAAACAGACGGTGGAATTTAAAAATTAACCCCTGCGACAAGGGCCGGTATGTTTCCACTGCCAGTACTGTGCGATAAAGAGTGATGATGCATATCTGTGCTCGGTCCTGATTCGCACAGTATCACTCTGTGATGCTATCATCGTGTGCCTTTGTGCACCTTTATGTAAGCGAGGAGAGGAGTCTGGGTGAAGAGAAAAAACTGTACAGAAGCACAAGAGAAACGGTCTTCTAAAATTATTACTTCCTTTTTCTTTTTTTTTGCTAGTATGGGTTGAATTTTCAATGAACTCACCAGAAACACATCTCTGTAACATGTAAGAAGGCACTAATGTGGGCACAAAGACATTTTAGAACCCCCCTCTATGAAATACAGAGGCTTTCCAAGGAAGAAACCACAAGTTCAAATCCCATCTATGTTGTTTTGCTGGATGCGTGACCTTGGGGAACCTACTTATTCTATGTGAGACTTAATTTTCTCATCCAAAGTGGAGGCCATCATTCCGCAGCCATCCCTGAGCACTTCGGTGAGGAGGAAAGGGGTAAAAGGCCTGAAGATCTCGGCAGAGCACCTGGAAAGGAGCTAGCCGTTAATATCAGCCACACGATTGTTGTCGTTATTTGAAAAATTATTTCACTACTGAATCCACTTCTGTTAAGAAAACATTTCCAAAATGTGGAGCACAGAGAGATTCCAGTGTGCCCTTTCAATGCCATACTAAAACATTCTCTCCAGGCCCACCTAAAGGACTGAGGCTGAGTCCCCTGCTCTGAATCAAGAAACTCCGCCTGTTCTCTTTGCGTGGTCTCCAATTATTGCCACACAATAATGACACCAAGAGTTAGCTTGCTTGTTGGTATCACCATATCCCAGCAATTGTAACTAATTTCAGTTTTAACTCTTGCTGGCAAGGATGGGCTGATCTCATCACCTGCCCCACCATGGGCTATAGAAAGTAACTTATGTTTGACTGGCTATTTACTATTTATTAAATAAGATTCCAGGCTCTGAGTTTTGTCTTGGTGAAACACAAATCACTTCTTGATGGGTGGTAAAGATAACCCCCAAGGTTACAGTTTTATTGTTCTGTACGATACCAAGCAGTTTCATAGCTAACAGCTGGACATCTCATTCAAACATTCTTCTTCTTTAATGCCTACAAATACGCAGTTCCTCCAGTGCTCCTTGGAATACCTTTAAGGTCTCATTGACCCCATCATTAATGAACTGGATACAACCTTCGACACGAGCTATGTTTTCATTTTTTGGAAACTGTGCTTTGAAAAGAGTGGGAAGAGCCGGCGTAGGAGCCCACCATGGCGGATGCAGTGAGTGAAGAGCTTTGGGTCCGTCAGTGCAGCCAGCGGTCTTTCCTTTCCTCAACCCCCCGCCACCCCACTCCCCCCGGAGGAGTTGTTTTCAACCTATGTTATTAACTTCCCTCCAGGAACCCTAGCCCCGGAAAAGCTTTTCCACAACGTTAATTAAAAGAGGAATCTGAAAATATAAATAATATTTGTGGACTCCAACCCACCTGCGAAAGTACTGGTGGGAGGAAGGCATTGGGGATCAAGACAGTAAGTGGCACCCAGCGCAAGCAACCCCGGAACTCAGTGGGTGTCCGTGTCACTGGCCACCATTCCCCAGAGCTCACAGTAGGAAAGGTAACCGGCTTTTCCGAAATGCTAAGAGAGCAATAAAGCAAGTCAACTGGAGTTTACATGCCCAGACATCCAGCGAGCTCTAACAGCAAACCCAGGAGAAACCTTAGCCTCCGTGGAGGGGAGAATACTTGCTTATGAAATATATTGGCAATAAAGTATTTGAACAGCTGGGGCCTTGGGTACAGTTCTGTCATGGGCTATTTTATACAAAGGAATCTTTTTGTTTTCCCTCACTGAAAAAGGGCCAAGATCTTCTCATGTTTTTATTTAAAAAGTCGTCATGAGTCCTACTAGGTCAATTGGTCTGCTTGTTTCTGGCGTCTTAATAGACAAAAGTCCTTGTCATTCACTACATGTGCCCAATCACCTAGCATGTACTAGAGTCACTTTTTTTCATTTCAAAGGCATCTTGTTCTTTGAAGCTATTGTAAAACACGATGGTCTGTTCATTGCAGTCCCTGAACTGGGGCTACTGTTTGTACAGTGGGCCACTATTTTATGCACTGGTTTGTACTTAGCTGGCTATGGAGTGTTATCTACCAAGAAAATGGCTACTAGGTAGGTAAAGACCGACCCTCAAATCATGCAGACTTCAAATATTATGGAGGGTTTTTTTTTCATTTTGTTTTAGTTTTAAATACTAAGGTGACAATCTAAATGAAAATCTTATTTTCTTTTGAAAAATCTTTGCTAAAAATACCCAGTCATTCCCTAATTTGATAACTCTTTAACAAAGCTGCTTTGCAGTTATTAGCAGAATTGCAAAAGGATTAGCCAGGGCCTACAGCAGTGCTGTTATAATTGTTGGATGAATTTTCTTAAACAATCAAAACAACTTAAATGGCCAATTTGTATATGTTTCGTGTTGCCTCAGTCTAAGAATTGAACTGGTGACAGGAGAAACAGTCTGCTTTCTCCCAGCTTTCTCTGGCCTCCCCTCCCCCCACGTAGCATGCTCTTTGTCAGGGAACAGAGAGAAACACGAAGAACCCAAATATACAGCGGTTTCCTTAAATGGCTTTAATGCTTGTTGTTTTGCAATGAAATGGATCGAGGAAATCTCCCTGAAAAATTTCTGCTTCCTTTTGGAGATATTAGGTCAGGCTTCTCTCTTGCATTTTCCAGAGAATTTCATCTTCAAGGAGCTGAACACTCCCTTGTACATAAAAGCTTCGGGGTCTGCCTTTTCTCCTCTGGCTTTCTTGCTGCTTCTGACATTCAAATTACTTGTTCTACCGCAGGAAGGCCTCCATTTATGGCTCCTAATTGGATTTGTAAAGGGTGTACTTATTGAAGAGGAGAAACTTGTCTGTTTTCCCCTTCAGCCCTGCCATGGGGCTAAGATTAATGTCCTCTCATAAATTGCTGGTCTGTTCATTTCTCCGCGATACCTGGAAGTTCTGACCCCATAACACAGGTAATGAAAGTGAGTGGTATGAAATAACATCTAATCACATTAGGATGGCTCTCTTTGTTGCATCTGTCTTGAAACTGTGGGATTGCTGAGGCACCCCTGCCCTGGTCCACAGCTGCCTCCCACTCCCCAAGTTCCTTATGACTGGCAGTCAGGGGAGACGGGCTCCCTTTCCCCTGCCCTGAGGTCTGGAAGAAGGGGTGAACCTTCTCCTTCCGCTGCATTACTTCAGCTTCTAGACTGTGCGTCCCATCTGGCAGCCAGGAGCCACACTGAGGTTATTGACCACTTGGAATGTGGCCAGTCTGAAGTGAGATGTGCAGTATTTGTACAATTCATACCAAATTGGAAAGACCCGATGCAAAAGAAATAAGCAAAAGGATATCAAATGCCTTAATAATCTTATATTGCTTATACATTGGAATGACAATATTTTGCATATATTGAGTGCAATAAAATGTGTTACTGAAATGAACCTCACCAGTTTCTTTTGGCTTTTTTACATTTTTTTTTTAGCATGGCCACTAGACATTTAAAATTGCATTTGTGGTTCACATGCTGTTCCCGTTGGGCAGTGTCTGCCACCTTTACTCAACATCCCTCTGCCTTCGTAAGCCACACCACTCTGTGCGATGGCCTCTTTCCAACTGCAGTGTACCCCCAGCCGTGCCTTAGTCATCCTCTAGGTTGGGGTACCACTTTTCTCTATCCAGTGTCAAACTACCAAGCAACACAATTTTGACATGTGTCGAGGCGAAGCCATTAAATGTTAATTAGGCATTGACTGATGCCGGGTACTTTGAGGCACAGAATGTGTGTGTGTGTGTGTGTGATAAAATATTTTATTTATTTGTTTTTAGAGAGCGGGGAAGGGAGGGAGGAAGAGAGGGAGAGACACATCCATATGTGGTTGCCTCTCGCAACCCCCACCCAACTGGGGACCTGACCCGCAACCAAAGCATGTGCTCTGACTGGGAATCGAACCTGCAAGAATCTATATATAGTTAAAGAATAAGAAATTGTTCGCAAAGAATATATTGTCTGTTGAAGGAGAAGGGATTATAAACAAACAATGAAGATGCAATGAGAAAAGTTCTAGTATCTATATGTATGTATATGTAAAGCCCTACTGGAACCAATAGGAACGCAGTTGATTCTGCCCGTGATTCTGAACGGCAACACTGGGAGTGGGGCATGGTGAGGGCATCTGTGGGAGGTAGACATGGAAAGTGCCTTTTAGGACCAGATGACAGAGCTACCTGAAGCCAGGGGAGGTCAGATGTCAGAGGTGTAGTGGGACCCCATGATGGGTCTGGCTGAGGCTCTGGGTAATCGAGTTGCAAGGGACCAGATGGTGGTGGTAGATGAGAACGCACAGATGACGGAGCTATATGGGGCTGTGGCAGATAAGGCTGCAGTCTTCAACTACAGAGGCAGGAAGGGAGAGTTTGGGTGGCGATGCTTGAGCAGAGCAGTGCACAGAGGCTGTTATGGAAGTGGGGTGGAGTGCTTAGCAGTTTCAGTGCCCATGCTGCATTGGTGCTGACCCTGGTGCCATGTTTCTCTTTGTGTGCACCCACTGGGCGCTGTCAGGCAGAAAGAGTGGACACCTTGCTAATGGGTCCCAGCTTCTGCAAAGGTTTGCAAGTCTGCCCTTTGACAGGAGAGCTGCTTTTGTAAGCAAAGCTTAGCAGAATAAATGACCTAGTTCACTTACCCCCATGCTGGCTGGCATGCCAAGGCAAAAGGCTAGATGTTCATTAAAAGTGAAAACTCATTCTCCAGTCAACAACGCCTTACTTGTCAGAACCTTCTCACCACCTTCCATGACAGGGAATTCAAGGTCATCAGCAGTAACAGAGCACGTGTGTTTTCTTTGCTCTTGAAATCCAAAGACAAAATGCTGGATGACCCTCTCCACTTTAGGGGTGTTTCGGACCTTTGCCCAGTATACGCAGGCAACTCCATGTCTCTGTGCCCCGAACGGACACACAGCCCTGGTTGGTCTTCATTGTCACCTGCGGAGAGGGCACACACACATGGTTTCAGGAGGAGGGTGCTCAGAGAGGACAAATGTCATGCTCCCAGGGCATCACTGAAGTTAAGCTTATTTCATGAAAAAAATGAGGGCAGAGTCTTTTTACCAGGCCAAGGCCAGGGGGTTGATTCTCTACTAGATTTTTGGCTCATGAAATTCCATGGAAAACTTAAAAAAAAAAAACATACAAACAAAAAATGACAAAGTACAGCAGTCCCTGAGATGCTGATTTAATTGGTCTGAATTCTTCTGCGGCTTTTTTATTTTTATTTTTTTTTAGCTTCTCAAGTGATCTCAATCTGCAGCCAAAGTTGAAAACCACTGGGTTAGATTTTAAAAGTCTATCCTTTTTTTTTTTTTTTTTTAAGTTTACTTGGCACCGATTTTTCTGCTTAAAGTGAAAGGAGGGAGACTTGGGGTTATTGATGCAAGATTTGGGAAACCAAACGGGCAAGGACAAAGCAGCTGAGAAAGTGTGAGGCGTGTCCAAGGATGAGAGATCAGGGCTGCAGCCCAAAACCTCTCTCCGGGCAGCCTCCATTATTGCTTAGCGGAAGCCACAGCAATCATCTCCAAAGGGCCAGAAAGAAGCAGTTGTATTTCTCCCATTTCTCTCAATCCCACCCCCAGAACTTCAGGTTCAGTACATGGAGTGGGACCAGAAAATGCATGTTTCTAACAGGCTCCCAGGTGAAACTGCTGCTGCTGTTCTTCAGAAGGCAAGGGAGGAGAGAAGTACTTAAAATGAAAATACAGCAGAAGTAGCAGGTGTTTTTCACTGAGCACCTACTGTGTGCCGGGCACCATGCCAGACCGGGGGATCCCAGGGAGCAGCCACAGCTCTGGGCCTGCATTGCTTGGCAGCCTAGACCCAGAGACCCATAGACAAACCATGACGTTTTGTTAGATCCCACGGAGGGGCCTCCAGTTCCTTCTTGAAGATGCACAGGGCTAGAGGCAGGCAAACTGCAAGTCCAGATTTCCCTTGACTCCCTCAGACAGCAGAGGACACAGGGCAAACAACTAACCTCAAATGGAAGG
Organism: Tonatia bakeri; assembly: GCA_004024845.1. Lineage (NCBI taxonomy): Eukaryota > Metazoa > Chordata > Mammalia > Chiroptera > Phyllostomidae > Tonatia > Tonatia bakeri. Next base: position 69,553 of record PVIA01001822.1, read on the forward strand.
ACAGACAGACATCCTGCAGGAAGAGATGGGACACAAGCCCTTGCTTACCCGGGCCAGATGCAGCAGGACGTAGGTAAGAATTCGCTTGTTTTTTTATTTTTTCAGTTAGTGTTTTAAAAAATTACTTTCACTGAGGTTCTATGTCAAGCCATAGGGTAGGAACAAAGGGGGAATATGAAAAGAACCTGAGCCTTCCATTGTATCAGGGTCCTTCCAGCCAGAAATGAAGCTGGATGGGTTTGAACTGTTGGAGGAAGCCCTTGGTTTGGGAGCCAAAAAGACCAGCTGGAGGAAACCCAGTCAACAGCTCTCATGCCAATTATTGCAAATGGTGTTTGTGCCAACAAGATGTCTGAAGCCCTAGGACTGGGCTACCCATCTGGATCAGCAGAGACTCTGTTTTGCTAGCAATTTCTGCCGCTGATGGTCTTGTCCCTTTGCAGGTCTGGGGCACATCCTTAGAGATTTTGTCTCCTGGCAGCATTTTTGTTCTAGCACCATCCTATGCAAAGCCTCCCAGTAAATCCAACCCAGGTTTTCTTAGAATAATAGAAGCTGGGTGAATGAGGTCTCTTCAAAATTGCCATACATTAGACAGCTCTTGTAATTTTTTCTGTACACACCAGTGCCAGCCCTGCTGGTCTGAGATAAAAGTGGACTGTTATCAGAAGCTCTGAGATCTGAAAATATTTTTCCCAGACTTTCTGAAAATCCTTAATTATAAAGCTCATGAATGTATATCATTTTTCTTTCCTGGGGGCTTTTAGATAACATAAAAGAATTTAACGAAATAAATGTTCATCTTCCAGAAAACACTACTAAGATAGAGGCCAACAGGAGTCTGGCTAACTTGAAAAGAGAAAAGCAATTCTTCATCTGGTTTATGTTCCTTATTTATGATATCTCATTCTTCATAGCTTTCAAGATTCCTGGGTCTCCCTGTGGCCCTGACTGACTGGAAAGATTCCCAACTCGGTTCTTCCACTCAGAATTTGTGGGGACGAGTTTTACCTCCTGGGAATCCTTTACTGCCAAAACCAACCATTTTCTACCACACAACTTTGCCCACATACCAGAAACCCAGGAAGAAATGTAGGCCCTGAATTAAGAAATGTTTTTTCCTTGGTTGTCAATATAAAATAAATTTTCTAGTATTTCCTGTAATTCATCAGTAATTTGTGGCTCTCATTTCCCAAAATCCCCTTTGCTGGCGAATTGTTGCTATTTATTTGAATCATTCACTTTCACTCATTTTCCCTTCAAGCTAAATTTATCTATCATCCAGAGAGAAATCAAACCCATTTTCCAAAAACCTGGAGTTGTGAGTCTTTTGCATTTTATCCTCAAACTGAAATATTAGCTAACCATCCCGTGGATTGTCCCTGGTCCGCCAGCCTTGGATTGGATCTGCTGGAGTCTCACATCTAGGGTTCCCAGTTTCATATTCTGGTCTGCACATAAACTGCCTGACATACAGATTCATATTTAATCCTAGAACTCCCTTAGAATGCCAACTTATCCTCATCAGTCAGTAACCCAGGCCCAAATTGGATGTCCTAAGCTGCCAACGAACTTCAGTTGACTTTTGGATCTACTGTCATCTTGACCCCAGTACAGAGGCTTAGCCATGACTGAGCCGGTGCGCAGGATGGGAGGGCAGTGAAACTGGCCTGCGTTGAAAGCATTCGGAAAAACATTCCTCCTGCATTGTCCTGGCAGTTGTCTTACCACTTTGATTGAAGGGGGTGATCTTTGTGAGTGGAGATCATCCCGTGCATGTGTGCTTTCACCAGAGACAATCATGCGATTTCTTTCCCTTGAACATTCACATGGATCTTCTAAACATTCTTCAATATCACCAGAAGTAAAGCCTTGTGTCTCAGGCGAATAAATACATTGACACATACACAGAAACTCACAGGCAGACATACACAGACACAAACATAGACACACGCAGACACACTCACAAACTAAGTCACCAAAGAGTATCGCTGCATGGGAAAGGGATGACATTAGTGAAATACTAAACCAAGTCTCGGTGTCCATTTGCTCATTCTTGTTAGGATTAAACTGAAAGCTGTTTTTCTGCTCCCAGTCACACAGGGATATATCTTGGCTCTACTTTTGAAATACATTCTTGGCACAGTTTCATTGTTAGGAATACAGGATCCGAGACAAAAAAAAAAAAAATTCTCCTTAGGGAGTGTACAAGAGTTATGGTCCTCAGAACTTTATCTATCTTGATGCTTTGAAAACCTGCTTTAGGAGAAATGACATGTGCCTGAAGGAGATGGACAGGAAGGAAGGGAAAGCTGAGAGCAGAGCCAGGAAGCTGGGATTAGAAACTGTTCCAGTTTTCTGAGCAGGGGGAATAAAAGGAGACAAGCAACAAAGGCACATCTGAGCGGCAGGGGCAATGGTGGGTCCCTGGTGCTGTGTGTAAAGGACAATTAAAACTAGTTCATGAAAAGTTCATAAAGATAAATAAAGTCAATGGACTGCGCATGGCTCTGACCTCTAATGCAGGCTTTTCCTGCTATGATGTGTGAAGAGCATGCTGAGTTAACCAGTTCTCCAGTTCCCCATCTCCACTGGCTTCCACTAAACTGATGGACCACACGCCAATTTGTTTTTATTTCTGTTTTCAACACTGAACCAAGGCATGCTTACTGAGGACAGCTCCTAATTGAGGACCGCAGGCCTGAGGGGTGCACCCACCTGGATTCATCCTCACGCGGATCTTCAGTTACGCCTTCTTTCTTGACTCTTTATCCACACCCGGCCACTGTAAACTACACAACATGGCTCTCTCTTTATACTTCAATTTTTAAAATCCAAGCAGAAGAAACAGTCCACTTAGACTTTTATTTTTGTAATATCAACTTCATAAATGTGTACACTCTTTTGTGTTTGCTTGCTTCCCCCCACAGGACTGTTGCTGTCTGAATTACCGTGTTTGGCCGTGTATAATGTGCACCCACGTTTTGGGCCCAAACTTTCAGGAAAAAAATCTTTCATTTTAATTTTTTAATTCAATTTTTAATTCTTTTATATTTAGATACTTGTTTTTCGAATTACAAAGGAATTTTAGCTTTTATTTTTGAACATATTATAGTACAAGAAGTTTTATGGAACAAATAATTACAAAACACAAGAACAGATACAAGGTATTGCAGGTACTACCCATGTACGATGTGCATCCTTATTTTCCCCTCAAAAATCTGGGCAAAAAAGTGCACATTATTCATGGCAAAGTACGGTATGTGGGAAGAGTCTGCCTTACAGGGAAAAGTACTACAAAAGAGAGGCCTTTGGTAAATTCTTTTTTATGACTCCGTGGATAAAGTGCTCAGACTGCATTTAACAATTTAAGAAAATTATTGAGTCTGTAATATATCCTAGACACCATTCCAGGCACTGAGCACAAATAAAATAGACAGAAACACCTGCCGTCATGAAACTTACACTCTACTGGTGATAGGAAAAAAATGAAAAAAGGGAAACAGGTAGAGAATGCCAGGGGATATGGTGGTAGTGCAATTTTATTGAGGTGGGTTCACAGAGGTTGTGTGTGTAGAGATATTTTGAGCAAAGAACTGAAGGAGAAGATGGGAGCCAAGTGGATGTTGGGAGGAGAGCATTCCTGGAAGATGAGTGACAGCCTGTCTGGTGCAACGACAGAGCCACATGGAGGCCAGGATGGCTACAGGGAGTAAGGGAGGAGACAAAGTGTAGTTTCAATAATAATTCAAATGTCAAAAAACCAGCACTCTTCCCCAACCTGATTCTTACCCGTATCACATTTCTGGTTTCTCGTTCTGCCTCTAGACAAATATGTGATTTGAGGTGCCAGATGTTATCACTAGAAATATTGGAAACAATAAGGCCATGCTATCTGATCCACTTTCGGTTATTACAATGATTATTATCATAATCATGATAATCACCGCCATGACCGCTAATCACAAAGTGGCTCCATAGTTTACATCATCTCATTTGACCGTGTTGTAATGCCTGGGTAAGTGTCATTTTCCCATTATGCAGATAGGAGAATTTTTCAGATGCATTATGTGACTTGCCTAAAATTGCTCAGCTAGCAAATGCTGGTGGGGAATGGTCTAGCATGTCAGTATTATTTTTGCTAAATCACACTCCTTGCATGCCAGCAGCATCCAGTATACCTACCCAGAATATCGCTTCTCTATAATTTATCCCTTTAGGAGAAAAGATTTACAGCTAGTGAAGATTGATTTACCTAATAAGGAACATGTAAATCGAATAATGACATTTATTACAATGTTATATAGCACTGTGAAAAATGAGAAACAACCTGAAAGTCCAATAATAAAAAATGGGTAAGTGTGGTAGGAAGAATAACGGCCTCCCAAAGATGCCTCCATGCTAATTCCAGGAAGCTGGAAATGTCATCTTACACGTCAAAGGGAGAGATGAAAGATGAAGAGAGAATTAAGGCTGCTAATCGGATTATTGAGTGGGCCCACTGTAATCACGAGGGTCCTTATAAGTAGAAAAGGAAGGCACAGAGAAATATGACGTTGCTGACTTTGAAAATGGAGGAAGGGGCCACAAGTCAAGGAATGCAGGTGGCTTCTAGAAGCTGCAGAGGGCAAGGAGACATACTCCTCTGATGACTCCAGAAAGAACACAGGTCTGCATACACCTGGGTTTCAGACGAGTGAGACCCCTGTTGGACTCCTGATCTCCAGAGCTGTCAGATACATCTGTGTTGTTTTAAGCTGCTAAGTTTGTAGTACTTTGTTACAGCTGCAAAAGGAAACGAATGCAGTAAGTCCACATGGACTGTGTCTGTCATACAGACATTCAAGTGACATGTGTGAAGTCTATATGATAACTTGGAAAGTACTTAGGACTTACATTTTCAAAGCAGTATATAAACATGTATATGTAGGGTGGTTAAAACTATGTCTGCAAAACAACGAAACAAAAACCTTCATTCAATGATATAAAATCTGGGAGAAAATTCACAGAAATGTGAATAATGAGTGATGTGAGTGGTGGAAGGATGCTGATTCGGTTTCCTTTTCTTTCAACTTTTATGACTTTTCCAAATTTCCTTAAATGGGACCTGTGTGGAGAAAATACTAAAATTAAGTTTTAAGTGGATTTATAAAAATAAAGGTCCCATTCAGAGAATCGTAATGATATATGTTGCCCATGCAGGGTACCATCAATTATTACGTCTGTGGTAAAATAGCAGCATTCTTTTCTATTTTATCTACGTAGTCATGTGGAGAAGTACTTAGCGTTTTAGCAGCTGTACCAGAATTCCTCTGTAGAGAGGCCCGCCTTAGCTGAGACATTGAAAAAAGCTTGATGAGGTTCTATGGAGAACAGGAAGTGCTCAGATTTCCCCTTAGAGGCCAAGAAGGAGGAACAAGCAGTCAGGCTGCTTGGGGAGGGAGTGAGGAGAGCGTAGGGTTGGAAGAAGACATTGGAAGGAAAACATATATCTATAGTATGTTTTCAAAGGGATTCAGTGTGCCATAGATTAAATGGTTCCTGAAAGGGTTCCCCAACCTTCAGCTAAACTGTAACTTACCCATGTTTGATTGGATTCCACGGGGACAAGATCTGTGTCAAGGCTGACTTGGAGTTGAAACTGGGCTAGCCTGTGTAGCTTGGAAGAGAGAGCCGAGATCTGAATCACACGCCCCTTCAAAACACGGTCAGTATGCCCTGGCCAGTTAGCTCAGTTGGTTAGAGCATCGTCCTGCTATGCCAAGGTTGTGAGTTCAATTCCCAGTTGGGGCACATACAAGAAGCAACCAATGAATGAATGCATCAATAAGTGGAAAAACAAATCTCTCTCCCTCTCTGGATCTCTAAAAATCAATTTAAGAAATATGGTTAGTATGCATTGGTGGTGTGCCTACCATGTGCCTTCAACTTTACTCAGTCACCAGCACCACTGAGCTGTGTATTTAATGACCCTGCTCACCATCTCCCCTTCCCATGGTGCCTCCTGGGCCTCGTGTACTGCATGGTGCATTGCAGAATAACAAGTTTACAGAGCTATTTCACTACCTCGAGTTGTACTTCATATACAAGACGACTTTAGAAGCCAGGCCTTGGATTACTTGAGATTTGTGCCAGCTCGTTGCAAGGCAACCACTAACCCGATCCCCTGAGAACCTGTAGAAGGCTCCTCCCCACTGACGTTCCTCAGGGACTGAGCAGCTAAACTTGTTCTCCAGTGTGAGATGGTTTCAGAGCCAGGGGCCTGCAGGTATTCAAAGGAGTCAGGGCACTTGAGCTGTCTTCAAAAGCCCAGAAGATGCTGGGAGGGGAAGTTTGTTAGAGGATCCACTGGGGATTCCGAATCCTCCAGGGTGCCCTTTAGAGCTAAACAAACTTAACCCCAGACACTCCAGCAGCAGCTCAGAACTCCTGAGATGCCTATGATTGAAAACAAGGAGCCTTCCCTAGAGATTCTTTGGGCCAAATCCAACTGTGTTCACATGCATCTCTCCTGGGTGGCAATAGCTTCTTATGTTTTCTCCAGTCCTGTTTTGAAGGCTCAAAGAACCAAAACTCCCTTGGGGTCAGGTGACATCCCAGAGGTCTAATATCTGCAGTGGATGACAAAACTTGTCACCAAAAATGTGGGGGAGTAGTAATGGTGATGCCAGTGAGTACATATTCATGTGAACACATGTGTGTGCAATTGTGCCTACTCATGCCTAGTGGGCAGACAGCAGTGAGTCCAGATTTTGTGAGCCTGAAATTTATATAATTTTGAGGGTACTTTTAAAGAAAAAAAGAACACTATATTATAAACTCAAAATTAGGTATAAAAGCTGAAATATGTATTTAGAATTAGAAAAAAGTTTATGGTTAATTATAAATATAAAAAAGGTAGCAAATAGCAAAGTCATCACAAAATGTAGAAAAACAACATATCTTAATTAATTAACTCTCTGATACACCTCAATAAGGTTTTTCCTACATTTTTTGGCTGCATTTTCTTTGATCAACTCTTTAAATGATAATGCTTTTGTAACGTTTTCTGTATTAGGCATTGAAAGTCTTTCCTCTAGCCTGACTGATCAAATTTAAAAAAATTATCGATAAGTTACAAATTGATTTTTAGCTTCTCATTTCTTTTTCAAATTGAAATGGCATTCATTGCCAGAAATGTCATGTGAATTTTTAGAATCTGTTGTCAAGTTTGGAGAAACATTCCAATTTCTTTCAGATTTCTGGGCATTTTAAGTTTCCTTCTACAGTGACTAATCGTAAACAGCCTTTGAACTGATGACCCTCATTAAACAATTTGTCTTTAATGTCTTTGTTTAGTGGTATGTTATGATTTTTGTGTTAATAATTGTTAGCCTTAGTATTTCTTATCAAGCCCTGGCTGGTGTGGCTCAGTGGATTGAGTGCTGGCCTGTGAACCAAAGGATCGCCGGTTCAATTCCCAGTCAGGGCACACGCCTGGGTTGTGGGCCAGGTCCCCAGTAGGGAGCGTGTGAGAGGCAACCACACATGGATGTTTCTCTCCCTCTCTTTCTCCTTCTCTTTCCCTCTCCCTAAAAATAGATAAAATCTTTTTAAAAAGTATTTCTTGTCAAATTGGCAAGAGATATAATTTTCTTCAAATGTGTTTACATAATTCACTCCTTTTCATTAACTGAACTAGCAAACAATCCAAGAGCTTATTCATTACTTGTATTCAAAATTTATTTCTTTCTCTTCATGTATTATTGACTTGTTATGATCTGAAAGAATCTTTCTATTATAATTCATTTCTCCATATCAGTGTAACTTCTATCGATTTCAAATATATAAGTATGATACATATTTTTATTGATTTCATGTATATTATATATTGCATATATGTTTCACCCCTACAGTAAAATGATATACATGGAGTATATGCAATGAAATATATATCATATGAAAATATATATCATATTTTTCAAAATATGTCATGAAATATATTTCACTTATATATCATTTTGCTGTATAGTGAGTTTATAATTGTATATACTGGGACATCATAGTCTATTCCTGATGAAAGAGAACTTCCATTTTGAGTTGGGATTATTGAAAATGAAATCCTCTGCTTATAATTGCACTTATCTCTTGATTGGAAGATTTTCCACAGATAAGATTCTGGCTTTCTGTATTTCTTTCTTTCCCAAGACCTCACACTGCTGGTGCTTCTTGGTATGACAGCGCACGTTAATGTTTTTCACCTCTGGCCCTAAATGTCGTGATTGCACACGAGCCATCCCAGTAGATGGCAGAAGTATTCCTGAAAGCCATCTCTACATCAAGATGTCTAGTAATAACTTAACTATAAAATATAAATATATCCTGCTAAACCCAATTTTTCCCTAATTCAACTTCACTTTAGTCAGGTTCTTTTTTAAGTGTCATGGCTATCTCCAGTGCTACCCAATAGAAGAAAGGGAAGTCATAGTGGGAAAAGACAGAAGTCTTAACTAATTGTGGGTGAGATATATTACTTTCACAAATTTGTAAAAGTACAGGGTCCAGCGGAAGTAACATTTGCTTGAGTGTGGTTGGTTGGGTAATAATATGGGTGTCATAATTGATAGTTTTACTTTGAACATTTCACCTAAAATGTCATATGATGTGCTTGAGTGTGATATTGTTATGTTACAGAATTACATGCTAATAATTTAAGAGAATAAGACAAGTTTCCACACTGATGTGCCAATATATTGAATGCTGTCAGCCATTTTGTTGAAAGGTAGGGTAATAGTTCTTACACTGGACCATGTGTATGATGTTTTAATCCAAAGCAATCCTCTTATCGTTTGGAAAAATAAGTATCATCACATGATTGAATTCAAAATTACATGGGTTCCCCTTTTGCTAATGATATGGTTTACTTCAGCTCCCCCATCTCATCAATTATGTTGATTTCTTAAGGCATTCAGCCCCGAGATACCTGACACATATGCTCTTTGGTTATCTTCTGCTTGATTATACTGGGAATTACCAAGAGAAAAGCGTGGAACCTATAGTTTAGATAGCTGATCAGCAATTTTAAGAGCCCAACTCTAGATAATAGATGTACAAGGTGAAATAACGAGGTGCCAATGAACAAGACAGTTATTCGTGACCAGAGTGGCTTGCTCTTCCTGCCAGTTTCCTGATAGGCGAAGTCACAGCCCCTGGATTGCCCTGTTGCTATGGCAACCATCACTTTCTATCACACTAAAATCTGGTATTGAAATGTACTAGGAGCAAAAAGCATACATTTTTTATATTTTTTCCGAGTTCATGCAGCAATTCAACATGAAACGGTTATTTGAGCTTAAAAAAATCGTAAATATACATTTTCTTACTTTGCGATTTCGAACTAGCTTCTGGGACTGAAATAGCAATTCGCCATCAAATGGCTTTCGTGCCTTTCACACAATTAAACTTCCTTGCAAAGAAAAAAAGGAGGAGGGCTTGCCCTTGGTGGTCTTCTATGGAGCTAATCTATATACTGCTCTCTGCTATAAGCAGAATGAGCCTTCGGATGTCAAACTGCAGGGAGACAACGTGGGCAGATTTCAAATGAGGTGTGACATGTTGCTTCCATTCCACAAGGAATAGATACAAGTAGAAACGCATGCAGCGCTCTGTTTAATTCATACAGTCGAGTGGGGGAGGGGGCCTTCTTGACTTGCAGACTGGATGCTCCTCTTTAGCCTTCTTGCAGCAGGCTACTAGGCTTTGACACTTGAATGAGATGAACCGTTCTCATTATCAGAATTGCTGGCATTCAGAAAATGGAGATAAGGCTGAGGTTATGGTTAAATGCAGAGCACTAAAACTGATTAAAAAAAAAAAAACTTTCAAGAACCTAATTCGGGAACTACCAAGGATGCCTCCTGGAAAAAAATTTACATTAAGTGTTCACATCAAGAGAAAGATCTCCAGCCATTTATTTATCTGACACATTTAATTCACAACATTATTCCCTTTTCTCTAGGGACAGACTATATAACTGAAAATATCACCACAAATGGAAGTAGAACATAGGAAAACCCTGTTGGTAAGTGAATTGCTAACCTGGTGTGAATTTCTGCAATCGTCTCTTAGATGCAAACTTAACAGTTTTTTAAATATTAATATTAATATTATTGGATTGGCCAAAAAGTTCATTTTGTTTTTTTCCATATGACAGGTCGAGTAGCACTTAGTTGTCTTGAACTTCATTGGGAATAATTTTGTTAGATTGTACTGTGACAGCTGTCATATCAGCGTGCATTTTTAAAAACACTTATGAAAACTGGTGAATTTTTGTGTAGCCATTTTAGTATTGAAGAGGGACTTGCACAATCACAATCTGCATTTTAACAGGATCCCAGGGGACTCGTGCACCCAGTAAAGTCTGAGAAGCAATGATCTAATTCAGCGGCTCTCAACACAGAACCTGCAGCCGAACCAGCCGACAGGATGACCTGTTAGACCTGTTAGGCTAGATGGCAGGGCGCTCCCCTAGAGTAGGACTGAGATGGGGCCCAAGAATATGCTCTCCTAACGTTTTCCCAGGTGATGCTGATGCTGCTGGATTGGGAACCGAACTCCAGGAAGCACAGCTTTAATTCAGTGCCCTCACTTAGCAGGGGACCAGAGGCTCCTGTGTTCAGATTTCAACCCTGACCCTCCTCAGCTGTGTGACATAGGACACGCTCTTGACGTCTCTGAGCCCAAGTTTCTTTCCATAGTCCGTGGAGTAATACCAACTTCATCAAACTTTGTGAGAATTTAAAGAGATTTTCTAGAAAGATTTTATTTCTTTATTTTTAAAGAGGGGGAGGGAAGGGAAAAGGTGAGGGGGAGAAAGGTTGATGCATTGCTTCTTGAATACATCCCACCTGGGGAATGAACCCACAACCCATGCAACCTTTTGCTTTGCAGGACGATGCCCAACCAACTGAGCCACACGGGTCAGGGCAGAGCTTAAAAAGATTTTTGAAAGTCAAACACCTCATCCCTATCTGGCCTCAGAATGTGCTCTTCAAATTGTGGTCCTCAGATCAGCCCCATCAGGAGTCCCTGGGAGCTATGAGAAATGCCTGCTCTAGGCACCCCCGCCCCAAGACCTGTGGGATCAGAACCTGTATTTTCACAAGACCCTCAGATAAGAATTATGCGTGTCAAAGCCTAGGTGAACTTCTATAACTACGTGGGTCCTGGTTTTCCAGGTCCAGCCAAGGATACCGAGGCTCCAGACATGGGGGGTTTCTAACCCCAGATGAGGCACTGGAAACTTGAACTCCTAAATCACTCATCAGTGTTCTCACGCTCTCAAATGCTGGCCGCACACACAGGGTGCAATTCCTCATTTCAGGCCTGGACCCTCCCCACAACCGTCCCTCGGGTTTGCAGAGTGCTTGGAGGCACCAAATGCACAAAACCTGCGTTCTCTTGCCTCCTAACCCAGATTCACCAAGAAACAGATGCAGCCTGAGAGGAGAGAAAGGTTTCCAAACCTTAGGATTTGCTTATTTGACTTTTTGATTGCTTTTTTGGATAGTCATGCTGAGGTTCTCCTGGAATCCTCGTTAGCTGCAGAGGGGTAGGAAAGAGAAAGGATGGAAGGAAGGCCATGTAGGGGATGGAGATCCCAACAGGGAAAGATGGAGACTCTGGCTGCCCTGGAGAAGGACTTGCTCCCTGGGAAAACTGGGATCTGTTCGAACAAATGGCACAGCTGAGTTCCCACCACAAAAGTCAGCCCCCTCAATGTTCTGGTGTGTGATTCTCTGGGAACAAAGTACTGTTTGGGAGTCATTACCATTCGCAGCTATTTTATTGTATGAACCAAATGCAAATGAATCCTTCCTGAACAAATTCTAATGAACAAAACAATACAGAAGTGACTTCAGCAGAGTTAGGGAGGCAGCATTGCTTTTTTGCATATTTTTGAATACTGCCATCTGAAAAATAATCTGAGAGGAAATATAAAACAACCAGATTTATTCGATCATGAACAAAATTGTGGAAACTCTGTCATCTCCCATGAAGTGGCCCATAAGTTTAAGGCTAATTATGTCAAGGAACTTGCTCTTCGAAGCCTCTTACGCTGTGAAGGAGCTTGCTTTCATTTGATAAGACATCACGCGAACCAGAACCACTTTCTATTTCCTTGAGGCTGGAGAAGGCTGGACACATAAATAAACTATCCTCCCCAAAACTGTGGCTGTGAGATTTACGCTACCCATTATAGCAGCAATCAATACAGGGATATGCCCTTTATAGCTGGAAGAAGTTGAGGGATGGGAAGTAATTTATTCAAGGTCATAGACAGTCCAGGTTGGCGGTAGGCTCAAAATGTGCATCCCGAGTCTGCAGCCTTTTGATATAAAACATAGACATAAAAATGATAAGTTCCAACAAAGAGCTAGAGTTTAAACTTTGAGTCTTGATTTCCTTATTTAGCTATATTGTCTTCCTGCCTGCCCTTAAACACTGATGCCTCCCAGCTGTAGCGCCAAGGTTATGTCCATGAAAACAGGGGCAACCCTGGGGGGGAATGGATTTCGGGTAAGCCTTCATCATAAACCCACTTGGGAGATTTTTGGCCTGCAGTTCAACACTAAGCAGAGACCCTCTGGATAAATCCACAATTCAACTTATTTAATGAATAAGGACTGTCAGAAATTTGCCTCTTTCCTCCCAGATTCCCAGATACACTTCAAAATTGAACAAGATGGGAAAATCAAACAGTGATTGCATATAAGGAGGAGAGGGTATTTTGTGTGGGAAGGAAGGGGCAAGGGGGAACTTTCTGGAGCGCAGGTAATGATTCGTTTGCATAGGGATTTGGGGTAGCTGGTTCTGACAAGCATTTGTCAGAACTTATGGAAAGGTGCATGGAAATTTGTTTCATTATATGTTAATCTTACCTAAAATAAAACCCTGTGTAATAAAACAAACTCCCTAAAAAAAGATTTGCAATAATAATAAGGTTAAGGGCTAAAAGTATTAAAGTTGTATTTTATCAGCTCTGTCAGCATTTCCGACCAACCAAAAATACAAACGTCTTTCCCTACTTCTGTAGAGGGGAGCTGGCAGAAGTTCTCCGAAGCTAAACTGTGTATCTAAAATAGAGGGTGTATTTTCTGGGGTAATTGTCTTTTTGCCAGGAAACCAGATCTTTGCCCCTGAGCAGAGCAGGCTTCCTTTAGCAGCCAATCCTTATGTAAAAATAGTCACTAGGGTTGTGAGTGTGTGTAGAGTGTGGCGTGGCAGAAGACTTGCAGGAGCTCCGTGGGGACTTCCCTGGAGCCCCCAGGCAGGGAAGTGGGAGTTGCACGTCTCAGATTCTCTGAAGTCTTCCTGTAAGTAAATATAGAAATGGGCCCAAAAACTCAGGAAGGAGAAGAGGCCCTGCTTCAAGATACATTGCATTACATTATGGGTTTGGGGAGAAGAATAAAAACGTCTGGGTCGAGAAAGACAAAATTTTATTAAAACTATATTGTTTGGGAGTCTTTACCCTTCTGTTTTTGCTTTAAATGTCACTCTCATTCCCCAATTTACCAGCGTGGTTTGCTCTTTTCATTTTATTATCATCAAATATTTCAAGCATAGAAAATATGGAGAATAATACAACAAAGAACTGCATTTCTGATTCAGTCTTGTCGGATTACCTCTTTTTCAAGATTGAAAGTGTTTTAATTTGTGATTAGTAGTTAAATTATTAGCACTAAGTAGTTCAAATGAATCAGAGTTGTCTTTCTATTAGCATTTACCTGTTTGACTTTTCCCTCACCTTTGTGTTATGTGTATTTGGAAATAGGCATTTGCACATGACCTTGATAATTGGATTCTACTCCTATTTTCCTAAACAGGTGTATATATTTGTATGAGTGACTGCTCTCAGCTTTTGTGGTTTATAATTTATATAGTCACTTTTTACTTTAAATAGAGTTATTATTTAAATAATTGAGGTATATCTGCCTTCCCATCTCTACAGACTCTATAGTCTGGCTTCTTTATAATTGTACTATTTCAACTTTATTGCGCTACGATTGACATGAAACATTGTGTAAATTTAAGATATACAACATGAAGGTTTGATACATGAATATATGGCAAAATGATTAGCACAGTAAGGTTAGTTAACACCTTCATCTGCTGACATACTTACCTTCTGTTGTTGCGGTGAGAACATTTAAGATCTACTCTCTTGGCAAATTTCAAGTATACAACACGGTATTGTTATCTATAGTCACCATGCTCTATGTACATTGCATTCCCAGAACTTAGTCATCTTACAACTGGAAGTTTGTACACGTTGACTGACAACTCTCCATTTCCCCCACCCTTTTGTGTCCACTACTCTACTTTGTGTTCCTGACTTAGGCTTTTTTAGATTCCACATATAAGTGACATCATATAGTATTCGTTTTTCTCTCTGACTTATCTCACTTAGCATAACACCCTCAAGGTCCATCCATGTTGTTGCAGAGAGCAGGATTTTCATCTTTCTCATGGTTGAATAATAGTCCATTGGGTATGTATACATCTTGTTTATTCATTCATACAGCTAGGGACACAGGTTGTCTGTATGTCTTGGCTATTGTGAATCAAGCTGCAGTGAACATGGGGGTATAGATACTTTTTTGAGATCCTGATTTCATTTCCTTTCGATATGTACCCGGAAGTGGGGATGCCGGAAGTGGGGTTGCCGGAAGTGGGGTTGCCGGAAGTGGGGTTGCTGGATCCTATAGTAGATCAATTTTTAATTTTTCTGAGGAACCTCCATACTGTTTTCCATAGTGGCTGTGCCAATTTACATTCTCACCAACAGTGAACAAATGTTCCCTTTTCTTCACATCTTCTCCAATGCTGGTTATTTCTTGTCTTTTTAAAAAATATTTTAGTTATTTATTTTTTAGAGAGAGGGTAAGGGAAGGAGAAATAGAGGGAGAGAAACATCAGGGTATGGTTGGTCCTCATGTGCCTCCCACTGGGGACTTGGCCCGCAACCCAGACATGTGCCCTGACTGGGAATTGAACTGGTGACCCTTTGGTTCACAGGCTAGCACTCAATCCACTGAGCTACACCAGCCAGGGCTATTTCTTATCTTTTTGATAACACTCATTCTAACTGGTATTCAGCAATATCTCATTATGGTTTTGATTTACATTTCCCTGTTGATTAACTGTTGAGCATCTTTTCATGTACCTATTTGCCATTGGTATGTACCATTTAGAAAAATATATATTCAGGTCCTTTGGTATAATCTATTTTTTTTTTTTTGCTCTTGAGTTGTATGAATTGCTTATGTATTTTCGATATTAACCTCAGATTCTTCATAGCATTATCAGCAATTTCAAATTTTAAAACAGAAATCTTTATTTACAATGCAGGTAAGTAGTTCTCAAACATTTTGGCCTTGGAAGACATTTAGAACCTTAAGCATCATTGAGGTCTTCAAAGAGTTTGTGTTTATGCAGATTTTATCAATCCGTGTCTACTGTATTAGAAATAAAAACTGTGAAAACAATTTAAATATTTAATTTATTCACTAAAAATACCAATAATGAACACTTTACATGTTAGTATAACACATTGTTATGAAAAGAAATATTTTCTAAAATAAAAAAATCAGTTTATTGAGAAGAATGGCATTGGCATACATTTTTACAATCTCTAATGTCTGCCTTAACAGAAACAGCTGGATTTTCATATTTGTTTCTGTGTTCAATGTATTGTGAAACACTGTTTTGGTTGAACAATATTGAGAAAACCCAGCCCGAGACAGCTATGTAGCTGGAAATGGAAGGAGTCATTAACAGCTTTTCCAGATAGTTGTGGTTATTCTTGTTTGGTACTGTGTCAAATTGAGACAAGTTTCTTAGTGAAAAGATGTATTATGAGATTTGAAAGCATAATAATGACCTTTTCATACTCTCTACATTAATATTTATTGGTTTATTTTACATTTTGCATGACTGTCTTACTCACGCATGATTTTGTAACATCATGTGTTGGTCATTTGGGAAATATTTGTTCATTGAGATACGCAGATCTTTCTTATACAATATAAAAAACCACACTCATTAATAATACCACTGATCTCATCAGAGATGTCTTTAAGTGTGGTGAAGCTATGAGGCCCATGGGGGCAGATCCAAGTTTTCTGAAAATTTAATTGTCACTTCAAATTTTATTATTGGCAACAAATACTGCCAATTGTTTTCCTTAAAGTGACAGGCTCACTTTGTTCATTGCGAGAAAATGTCTGTCTAATCTCCAAGTCTGAAAGAAATCATTGGTCGTCAGTTTGCCTTTCAAGTTAAAATGGTATTACATGAAAACAGCAGCTACTTTAGCTGGTGACTCTAATATTGGTACCTCAATGGGTCGCTGAATGCTTTTCCTTGGGACACTATACGAACACTGGTGCGCAGCAGAAATGATTTAGACTTACTTCTCATTTCGTCGCACAGAATTAAGAAGAGATGTGGTCCAGGGTTGAAATGTACTAAAAGTAACAGTTTTTCTGGCATTTGTTTTTCCTGCATATGTGTAGTGGCGAAGCACACAATCACTGTGAGTACCCTTTGGTGCCACTGCCGCGATTCATGCTCAGTGTGTGCCCGTTTCTATGCAGAGATCCCATGGGCTTGCCCTGCTCCCTGTGGTCGCAGAGTCTTGTTTGTATTAGAAAGCCAGTAACATCTGGGTTTTTTAAAGCCTTTAAACCTGAAGCACTTCTTTGTATTCTATCTTTTTAGCCTCTTCCCTGGCTGCTCTGGGCCAACTATGTCTGCCTTGTTGACTACAGCAGTGGTTCTCAAAGGTGGGGGAGGAGAAGGGAGGGATGTTGTTGTGACTCCCAGAGGACATTCAGCAATGTCTGGGGACAACTTGGTTGTCATGACTTGGGGAAGTATTAATGGCATCAAAGCAGGCAGAAGACGGGGATGCTGTTAAGCATCCTACAATACACAGGACAGCTCCTATAACAAAGACTCAGCTAGCCCCAAATGTCAATAGTGCTAAAGCCGAGAAACCCAGGATTACATGGTACCATTGATATCACATCACTGAAAATGCCAATAACTAGTTCTGGTGGGCATTCTTATGGAGATAGTTGCCATTCTCTTGATCTCTGTAGCTTGTGATGTCGATGCTGCAACAGCCCCAAGGAAAGGGTTCTGGAACTCCATAGGGAAATCAAGGAGCTCAGCTTGTAACTTATTGATCCCACCAAGACTATATTCCATAAGGCCCTGGGGCGTGTACACATCACGAAGCTGTAACAGGGAAGTTAACCCTCCCGTGTCCGGCACTGTGGCACACGCATGCTGCTCTGCTTGGCAGAGACAAGCAGGTAAAGAACTACAATGCTATCAACAACATAAAAACAACATGATGTACAAAGGAAGGAAATAAGCACCTCATTCTTATCATTTTAATTTATCATTTCAAATTATTCTGACACATAGTTGTATCATCAGTGACTTCATTCTGAACCCAGGTTTATTTATTATTTTTATTTTATTTATTATTATTGATCCCTTCTATAGAAGGTTGGTGCTTTTATCTTGCAAGAGAGACACGGGCTGTATGGATTGGCTTCGTTTTCTTCAATAACATTTTAATATTGGTTAAACAAACGCTTTTAAAACAGGCATGCGCTTGAATAAAAATGAGCTCTTCCATTTTAAAAACCTGTCACAGTCTTCCTTGAAGACAGCGTATGCGTGCTGCATAAAACAGCAGCAGATCCTTAAATAGTCTCATTATCCTGCAGAGAGATGACATGTTCAGAACACCCTTACCGGTACATACCCACACTACCCTCGGAAACACCTCAGGTGAAACCTCCCGGCATTGTTTACTGCCTGGAAGACCTACTCCCTGAGAAATGATACTTGGCCTCTCCTTGGGTGAAAATACTGTGAAATGAGATTCACATCTTTTCTCCCTGTAGGGGTCTGGCCGACCCGTTCTGATAACAACGCACACTTCTGTGAGGCCACTGAGGCTGGGACTTCCTACGTTTGTCATTCGAACACTGTTGTTACCATAGAAAGTTATATAGATGGGACACACGAACAAATACACACAAGGCTGGGTGTGCGTTTCTCGGCATGGAAAGGGATTTCACGTGGAAACATTCGTTTCAAACCATCCTGAGCTAAGAAGGAAATGGGGCCCAACCATACTGTTCTCTTGGAAAACGCTCGTCTCCCAGTCTTGACCTGAGCGATGGCATCTGGACAGGGGAGAAAACAGAAGTGGCCTTGGAATCACATCCCCTTAAAAGCAAAGGAAAACAAAAACCATGTCGTTATCATCTTTAAAGGGTTTCTTCACAGAATAAAAATTCCCCAAATTTCCCCTTTGTGTTTACCTTTTTAACCCCTTACACTGCTTGCCCCTGGTTAAATGAACATCTTTCTTTTTTTCTTTTGAAATTCTTTTAAAAAAAGATTTTATTTATTTATTTTTACAGAGAGGGGAAGGGAGGGAGAAAGAGATGGAGGGAAACATCAGTGTGTGGTTGCCTCTTGCACACCCCCTACTGGGGGCCTGGTCTAAACCCAGGTATGTGCCTTGACCAGGAATCGAACCAGAGTCCCTTTGGTTCACAGGCCAGTGCTCAATCCACTGGGCCACACCAGCCAGGGCTAGTTAACATCTTTCATTACTGTAGCATATTTGTCAAAATGAAGACACTGGTATTGGTACATTATAATTAACCAAACCGCAGACTTTATTTGGATTTCATTAGTTTTTCCACTAATGTCCTTTTTCTACTTGAGGATCCCATCCAGGACACCACATTGCATCTAGTAATCATTTCCCCTAGTCTTCCTTCTCGGCCTTTAAGGAACCTCTCTCCTTATTGACTGAGACGATAAGCTTCAAAATGAGATCTCAATAAGCCTTCCGAAACATACCAGAGCCAACTTTTCAATAGTGTCTATTGTAGGGGAGGAAAAGAACCCCTTTTCTTCTGCCCTCCTAGGTTTTGGAGTTGGGGCCCTGGAAATTAAACTGTCAAGAGATAGATCAACAAGAGAAAAACAGAGTTTATTAACGCAAGCAGAGCACGTACATGCAGGAGGAACTCGACGAACTCAAAGGGGTGGTGAGAAGTTGGAGTTTATAGAGCATCTTAACAAAGAACAATAAATCTGTAGCAAAGTAACAAGGCACGGGAAAGGGGGTTAAGGCTTTAAGGGGTGTCCAGCTGTGGGAAAGTAAATATACGGGAGGAAACTAATGGAAGATAATGGTTATTTCGGAAAGTTTGTTATCTAGTTCCCTCTTAGTGCTGTCTCTGGGCTGAGAAGGGTTTAGGGTTGTCCCCAGTGATGAAGAGTTTAAGAATTACCCTCCTCTTCCTGGTATGAAAGAGGGAGACATGGTTACAAATGAAATTTTATGTTCTACTTTTAGGAAAATGGGTGGAGGGAGAGTAGAAAGTTAGTTTTAGCATCTGCTGTTTCTCAGTTTTCTTCAGCTCAAAATCATCCATATGCCAAAGTGGCATATTTTGAGGTGGCGTATTCCCTTCCCTGACACTATAGCTTAAAAAACAAATAAACAACAACAAAAAAACCGAAATAAAAACCCAACAAAAACAATATTTGGAAAATTGAAAACTTCAGCCAAAAGGCTCTCCTGCTTGTCAGTTTTACCTATGTAAAAGCAATCATCCTTTTCCTGAATTTATTTTCTGTGATTTTATTGGCTTCTGATAGAACTTAGTATATAGCTGCGTCTGTCTCATGAGTCATTGAGCAGGGGGTCATTGAGCAAAAGGAATGATCAGAATAGGAGAAACAAGTTCTTACAAACTACACTTCCGGACGGGGAAGGAACAGAAGTTTGAACCGGACCATGTTTAACTGTATGAAGGGAAGTTCAGAGAGCTGGACTGTGTGCAGAGCTAGGCTATGGAACTTCTGAAGACACTGGACATGTGGCATCAGAAAGTGGAGCAAATGGCATGGAGGTGGGTCAGGAATGGTGGGCCAGAGGATGGCCAGAAAGGGTTGAGTGATATGCAGGAACCAGCAGGTGATGAGGAAGAGGTTGTCTAGAAAAAGACATAAGCCTGGGCTCACACTGCTTGCGAATCAGAGGACGGGACCCTTGTCCAAGCTCTCAGAGCTTGCCTTCTGGGTTGGTAGCTCTGGCAGGGCTTGGGCAAGCAAGAACCACCCAGGAGCAAGATAACTCCCTGGGTTGCAAGTGCGCGATACTTGGGATATCAAGGTGCATACCTGAGTACAGGAACTCCAGTGATTAGAATCGGGGCAAGGTAAGAGCAAGCTAAGAATCCAGGTTTACTTGAGATTGAATTTGCTTCCCTGCCAAATAAAAGATGCTCAATTACCCCTGGACAGGAGAAGAAGTAACTACTGACCCTAACTCAGTTTCTCAACCTTGGCACCGATACGATTTGGGATTGAATCGTTCTTTGATATGGGGGTGGGGGGCTGTCTTGTGACACTGCAGACTATTTAGCAGCCTTGACCTACTAGATTCCAATATCACCTTCCACCTTCCCACCTCCCCACCAAGTTGTGAAAATCAAAAATGTCTCCAAATATTGCCAAACATTCCATGGGACAAGATCACCGCAGTTGAGAATCACTGCTCTATCATGAGACAGACCCCAGAGAAGGCGTTTAAATGCTTCAGTTTAAGTAGAAAAAAAAAAATGTCTAGGGGAAAGGAAACCAAGCCAGGTATTACATCCCAGAAAGGAAATCAAGGGAAATGGTGTTCTTAGTAAGACAACGTGGACTCAACCCTTCCTTTGTAAGGAGCCAATGAATGGGCAGGTGTGAGAGAATTTTTATCTTCGATGGCGGGATCTGGGACCATAAGTTGCCTTGCTCTGTATAAACACTAGGTTCACTGATTTAGGAGGTCAAATGAAAGGGGGTTATGCTTAAAACAATGTTTGGTACCCAAAGCCAAAACAAAAATTGTCTTTGTATTCGCATGCCATGAAAACCTTCCTAGCGTTAGAGTGCCTGTGTCCAGTGTAGGACCTGACGATACTTGACTGCATAATCCCCTTTTCACTCTGTTTTTATTTTCCTGTGGAGTCTTACAAGGTATTGAGTAAAGCGTTCTTATTGCAGAAAACAGTGGTCATTTTAAGCATTTTGGTGAACTTGTTACCTCTTACCTATGGTTCTACCCTAGATTTCTTTGATTTTCTGTGTGATATTGATGTTTGGGAATAATGTGGCAGAGAACAGTAATCTCTAAACAGTTTGCTGCTAAAGCCACGTGACTTTCAATTTCCTGCCATGTTGCACCATTGCACTGTGGTGGGCAGCTTCCAAAATGGCACCTATGATCCTTGCTTTGTGGTCGTTACATCCTGTATGGTCCCTTCCGCTCAAGTGAGGGCTGGACCTAGTGACTTGCTGGTGGCAAATAGAATGTGGCAGAAGTGATGGGATATCGTTCTACACCACACCAGAATATTGTGTCATCAAATGTGGCAACTCACAGCTATGAAGACAAGACAGTTAAACTTGAACTCCAGCTCCTAATGGGTAGTGAGGGCCCTGAGGTAGGAAGATAGCAACTGACCATGACACGCAGAATTTAAAGCTGCTGAGAAATGAAAGAGAATCTACTTGTGACATAGACCCAGGAAGTTCATCATTTCTGGCCACGAAACAGAAAGTCCCCAAATATTAATAATCTGCCCAACAGGGGAGGGCAGAAGCAAGCAGAAAACCAGAGTGGAGATACGAGCATTGAGCGAGGTCTCCATTGCACGGCGGGGGAAGGGCCCTGGGAAGAAAGATATCCAGGTTCGAGCAGCACCGAGGACTCCCGGAACACAGTGGCAACCGTGGTCGCAGGGGAAATAGGAAGCACGTTTCACGATGTATTTCCAAAATGTGAAGTGTGAGAGAAAGTTGAACATCCCTAACAACCACAGCCACAATAACTCCAAAGCAGCAGCTTCGGCCTCCCAGCCCTCTGAGGTGACTAGACTGTCTGTCGCTCGGTTTTCTGAACAACTTCATAGGCCTGATGGGCATGAAAGAGCCTCAGCTGATGGAGGAAGGAGAGAGTCAGGCATGTGGCAGTCTGTTATTCATAACTGGGCAAAAAACTCGAAAACAAGAGGGCCATTTGTTGGTTGTGGCGCAAAACACTTTACAGTTTCTTTAAACTTCATGTTTTGCGGGCGAGGACACTAAGACCTCATGACAAGGTGTATAAACAGTAGACCCAGATAGAACCCAGGTCATTTGACTCCTAAGCATCAACTTTACCCAGGGATGATATTCAGGAGATTTAACAACTGTGCTGCACAAGGCGACAGCGATCAACACGACGGTCCTGGAGCTGGGCCAGCCTGCAGCTCCTGCTCGGCCACGCCAGCCGGGTCGTGGGAGGCTGGCGCAGTGACACAGGGAAGGGGTGGGGGACACTGAGATTGCTCAGGTCAGTGTTTATTTCCTAACTGGCACTGAAGTTGTATACCTGCATATTTAACCATCCGGTTGGATGCACTTGGGCATGTGAGCTCAGGATTGACTTTGTTCCCAGGGGTCTTCTCCCAGGATGCCTTTCTGCAGGGTCTTGTCTCCACTTGTCAGATAAAACATGGAAATTTATTTCCAGCACAAACTAACTAAAAGCGAAGGAGAAACCAGATTGTCTGCTGCTTCAAGCATTTGGAGACAGACGACTTTTAAATAGAAGTGCACACATGGGATTCTGACAGCCGCACGAGAACAGCAAGTTCTGGCCAGAGATCCCTCTAGAAAGAGATGCTAAAGTTCCTCTCTTGCCTCTTGAAAAAGGGGTGGGGTTTGCCCGTTCAGGGAAAAGCTGGTCTCTTCTTTTCGTGTGAAATTGCAAGGTTATGACGTAAACTTAAATTAGTTGTAGTGTTGCCCTCCTCCAGCCTGGCTGGAGTGCAGATTTGGGGGAGAAAGCCATATCCATGGCCTTAGGCTAGGGACCAGACTAGCGGTAGAATGTACAGCAGTGCTTCTCAATTCTGGAGTCGCCCTCCGGAGCTTCTGCTCATTGGGCTGGGGCGTGGCCTGACGATGGGTTAAAAGCTTCCCCATGATGCATTGTGCAGCCCAGGGGGGCATCACTGATCAAGAGAGATTGCAGGACCTTTGCAGGCACCACAGCTATGGCAGGGTTCCAGTTTTTGCCACTTACTAGTTGGGTTGAGAAAATGCCCACCAGATTAATCCAGTTCCTTTGCCCAATAAGCTGCCTGAGAATTGCACCGACTTTCCCACTCTGATGCACAGAGCGAACTGCAGGCTTCTCTTAGTGACTTGCCTCTCTGTCATTTCCTGTGTGCATTTAAAGGGGAAATGAATGATAAGCCTGTCCAAGCTTTAGTTTTATCATGCTAAAAATAAAAAGAATGGTCCCTATTTTATGTGGCGGGCACTCAGTGGTCAGTAGCTACTGTTTTTGTGGTGGTCCTGCAGGGCACACTAGCTAACGACCTCCCAGGGGCGCTGCTGAAGAAGTGTTCAATGGAACAATCTTACAGAAACCGCAGGGTAGCAAGTGTGCGAACCTTTGTCGTCTGTCACATTCTGGCATGGTTCTGCCAGACCCCGGAGAGGGATACACACCCTTGGGCTAAGCAGCAACCTGGACCCGTCTGTGTATGAAGGGTTCCAATATAATTGTGACACAATGGCATAGAACCTTCCTGGTTACAGTGGAGCTGGTGTATGGAGTGGAAGTGTAAAAACACTTCCACCACTAAAGCGTTTTACAAAGGAAGAGGTGATTACTGTTGTAGTCTCCTGTGTTTTCATGCATACGACATTCTTTTTTTATTTTTAAAGATTTTATTTATTTTTAGAGAGGGAAGGGAGGAAGAAAGAGAGAGAGAGAGAAACATCAATGTGCAGTTGCTGGGGGCCGTGGCCTGCAACCCAGGCATGTGCCCTGACTGGGAATCGAACCTGCGATGCTTGGTTCGCAGCCCGCGCTCAATCCACTGAGCAACGCCAGCCAGGGCTGCATATGACATTCTTATCCATCTTTAACACTGCTAGATGTTGGGGTTTTCTGGGACCATTTTCTGGGTAGCATAGTGTAGTATGGTTTCTCAAACTTCGATGTGTGTGCTGATCACCTAAGGCTCCTATTAAAATGCAGATTCTGACCCGGTGGATTTCGTGGGGCCTGAGATTCTGTTTTCAGCGTCCCAGATGATTCTGCAGCTTCTTCTATAAAGAAGGTATTGAGCATTGTGCTGTGTGCTCTGTCTCAAGGCAAACATCATGGCCATCAAATACTGGCATCTTGGTGCCATCTTGGCTCTGTGGTGTGGCGGCCTCCAGTTAGGGCTGCCAGATGAAATACATATGCTCAAATATACTTGGGTGAGAATTATTCCTTGTTAACCTGAAATTCAAATATAACTGACCTTCTGGCTAAATCTGGACGCTCTAAGGCCCCATTAGCCTTTTCCCACTTCTCATTTGCTGCCTCTAATCTGTTGGGAGAGAAGGGATTGAAAACAGAACTTGAGGCTGCAGAGGTGCCAAGAGTAAGAAGTCCTCCATTCTTTTCCATCCGTTATCTGCTTCCCCATGTCTATTCTGACCAAATCCATTTCCCCACCTTCTCTCCCCCAAGTTCTAAGAGTCTGAGACCCAGTTGCTTTCTCATCATCTCTACTGGACTGTCTATCTGGACCTCAAATTGACTGTGCAAAGCAGGTCTCCTGACCTACTCCCTTCCTTTGACCTTCCCTGAATTCCATCAGTTTTTCCTCTAGCATCCTGCAGCCCAGT
This sequence comes from Tonatia bakeri, assembly GCA_004024845.1. NCBI lineage: Eukaryota > Metazoa > Chordata > Mammalia > Chiroptera > Phyllostomidae > Tonatia > Tonatia bakeri. The sequence goes on from PVIA01001822.1 coordinate 94,366, forward strand.
ACATGGCATTGAAGGCTGACAGCCTAAGAGCCATTTTGGGTGCTGATTCCCCCCTCTCCCCGCACCTGCTTTCCAGTCCATCCACTGGTCCTGTGGCTTTCTCTTTAAGCATTTCTCCAACCCATCCTCCCCTCTTCCTCCCAACTGCTGGAATCCCTGTCTTGACCGTCACCGCCTCTTGCCTAGGCTAGTGTGCTGGACTTAGCTGGTCTAGAATCTTCTCTAGTCTCTTTCTCCCCACTCCCCACACAGTGACAGAAGCACATCCTCACAGCAGCAATCAGATCGCATCACTCGTCTCTTCCCTCGTATGTTCACATACTCAAAGCCCTCCAGCAGTTCCTCGTTGAAACTATTGGCTAGAAATTTGTAAGTCTGCAACAGAGGTTCTGAACTGGGAGTCATTTTGCGCACCCCCCCCCCAGGACACTGGCAATGTTTGGAGAATTTTAGGTTGTCACCACTAGGGAGGCAATCCTGGCATCTAGTGGGTCAAGACCAGGGAGGCTGCTAAATATCTTGCGATGCACAGGACAGCCCACCGAAAAACCCAGGAACATCTAGCCCCAAATGTCAACCATGCATAGGCTGAGAGGCCCTGAGCTAAAGTAATAGTCATACAGTGTTGAAGATGAGTCAGGGACAGGGCCCCAGCTCAAGCTGGAAAGTTCTTGTGCTGAACAGCCACCCCTCCACCTTAATGAACGCCCTCACTCAGCGGCCCCGAGGGAGGACCAGCTGCTGCTTTGCACAGACAGATGCAGCAAAAAGAAGCTGTGCTGAGAGCCTTGTGTGCTGCTCCCAAGCAAGTAAGCATAACTAGGGTGCTTGGAGTTTACATAACCCCAAGCAAATCTCATCCCTAGTAAAGAATAAAACAACTAAAAACCAAAGCTGCGTGCACTGAAGGCTTGTCTTTCCAAAGATCCCAGGGGGGCCCTGATGAAAGCTGCGAACCACTGGACTACACGCGCCTGCCTGGAGAATTTGCAGAGAACAAAGGCCTCTGCGTTTTTTTCCCCAAGCTGTTAGCTTTCAGTGAAACCAGGGTAAGAAAGTTCCCTTTGCTGTCTCTTGGCAATTAAAGGATGATGTAGGCAATGTGTTTTGATCTCTTACAAAAACTATGAAAGTTTCTTTCTGCTGTTGAAACATCTTTTCCAATGACATTTTCACAAATTAACAAGGGCAGCTTCAGAATATGCGTTTTTTCCTCCTTAAAAAAAATGCAAAAACAACTGTTCTTTTCCGCTTCATTGAACTAAACAGACTTGATATAAAGCTGGCCTTTCCTGCTACCGAGTAATGCTATGTAATATGAATACAGCTGCCAAAGAACTAATAGTTGCTAATTATCTCCCTCAACTAGCTTTCCTGTTAACCATTTTTAACTCCGGTTTCCCCTGATGGGTAGGAAACACTGTAGGGTGGTTTACCAGAGAAGCCCTCAGTAATCCCCGGAGACTTGCTGGGCAAAGCCCAAACCTATCTTTGGCCAACAGGTTTCAGGAGCCTCCCCATCCATCCCACAGTGGGAAATCAACTACGTTAAAAAGGCGGGGCGCAGGGAGAAGATGGGGATGCAGTTTTGGTGGAAGAGTTGGTGAGAGGTGCCAAATGCACACTAACAGGAGTCAGATACTCGCAGAGTGTAGGATGTGGAAGACAGCATCCTCTCCTGCTAGGAGCTCTTTCTCAACTCTGGCAGCACATTAGACTTACTTTGAAAGCCTTTAGGGAGCACCAATGCCCAGACTGGGCCCCACCTTCAGAGTTTCTGATTTAGTTGGTCTGGGGAAGGCCCAGGGCAGTGAAACTTTTTAAAAGTTTCCCAAACAATTCTAATGGGCATTAAACTTTGAGAACCACCACCCTAGGGCAGGATTTCTCCGGAATAAATTGGCCTTATATTATTTATAGTCTATGTCTGAATACACAAATCCATGGCCAAGATCTATCTCTGAAAGAGAAAGCAGATGAATTATTCTCTCTCTAATGGAGTCTTTTTTTTTTTTTTTTTCCTGGTAGGCAGCCTCCTCCCCTCCTTTCATGTTATCACCAGGATAACTTTTTAGTCTTGGGTATTCCGATATGAGTGGCCTCTTAGAGTGTCTGGGACCACAGTAAATCTTTGTTAAATAAATAAAATGAGGGCAGCAGGCAGTCCAAGTTTCAGTGGAGAACACCAGTATTTCTTAGCAATGGTTAATAGTATCAGTAGAAACTTTTAAGATCTGCAGTGAAAAGTGGGGAAAATTTATGAGTATGAATTTAATTGGATGCAAAAAAATAACACTGGTGTTTTGGCCTGAATAAAGATTCAATAGTCATTAGATACTTCTGGAAAGTAGAGACAATTCTAGAAAAAGAGTCTCTGCAAGATTCCTTTTAAGCCCATTGATTTAAATTCAGTGAATAAATACTGAAGACTTAATAGAAGCAAATACCTGTGCCAAAAGAGAAAACAGAAACAATTCTGCCAGTTAACATTTCACGATTCTATGACCTTATGGTTCTGAGGACCTATATGAGGTATTTTTAAACCTTGGAGGTCACACTGAGATTTACACGAAGAACCGGGCAGTATGGCATCAGAACTGACACAGATTTCTTTCATCAAAGTTTCACTCCAAACCAGTGCCATGGGGTCATTTTCAGTTGCAGGTCCTATGTTTATGGCTTCTCCCCAGAGCGCACCGGGCAATCGTGGGCCACTCAGCAGTTTTCAAGGTACAGGTTCATCCTGCGTTACCCTCTGTCCATTTGTCCAGCAGCCAGATGGTTAATTGCCCTTTCTGAAGCGCGTACCCACTCACCCAAAAGGTGCAAGGAAGGACCCTGGAAAGAGGAGCTGCTCACCACAAGCCGAGCGGCCCTGAAGAAGTGGAGATTGTTGAAAGCCTTTTCAGCCACACAAAACCCTGTGGTGCTTCATTAGCATATCAGAGGTGGTGCGCTGGTGGGAAATGCTGCAGTTAACAAAGGCCACAGCTCAGTTCCATTGTCGGGTTGGTGCTTACAGAAGCAGAAAAAAACGATAATCTGGCCAGGGCTGCAGTGATGGACAGATGTTGACATATTTTCTTGAGTAACCAATGACTTCCTCCCCCCTCCCCCGCACCACTGGATCTGCACTCAAGACTGCCCACCCCGCTCCAAAGGCACAGTTCCTGGAAGAGCCCTGTCCCAATCAAAAACATCTGTCCAGCTTTCACTTTAACTGCGACCAGAAGGGATTTGCCATTTTTTATACTTGGAACCTTTACTGGAAACATAATTTGATCACAAATAGTAGGGTCAGTTACCAGTTACTGTTTATGTCAACAACACCTTTTCTGAGGCATCCACCGTCTTATTGTTTTATGCAGAAAGCGGGGAAAGAGTTTAGTGGAGGAACCTCAGTTTCTCGTTGCCCTAAATGATTTTCCTTCTCTGAGACTTGGGGCCAGTGTTCTATGCTTCATAGCAGTGATTCTCTGTTGTGGGTGATTCCGCTCCCTCCCCACCGCCGCTCCCTGGGGACACTGGACACGTCCAGTGGCATTTTTGGTTGTCACAACTAAGTGGTATGTGTGCTGCTGGCATCATCAGTGGGTCGAGGCCAGGGAGGCTGCTGAACATCCTACAAGGCCCATGGCTGCGCTCGCCACAGAAACTCATTTGGCTGGAAGTATCCATAGCGCCAAGGCCGAGAAACTGCTCATAGCCTTCACTGTGATTATAATTTACAAGTTCTTATCAGGACAAATTGCTATTGAAAAGTGGTGGACCCGTTGGGAGACTTCCATCCCCAGGCTCACTATACTCATTTAGAGCAGTGAACAGTCTCCGACACAGAAACAAGGCCTGAAGGATATTTTCATCTTTGGCTGCACCATTGAAAGATTTGATGGAAGCAGTGGGTGTAAAATTTCAGAAAATTTTCTCTTGAGCACAGAGTAGTGAACGTTTTCCTACATGCAGTAATTTGACTTTCTCATGGCCAATAACATGTCTTTTACTTCACGCTCAGCTGGGTCTTAAATATACTCCAAATGGCACAAAATTTGATTGAAGAATTCTTCCTCCTCACTGGGAAGTATATATAACCTCTTAGAAAATGACACATGGGGTTACAACATACATTATTCAAACATACATATATATGTTTTATATATAATCAAATTTGCATTTAAATTACATGTTATAGTAGGTTTGTGTTATTTAATATGTTTTTCTGGATCAAAAAATTTTCCATTTAATACTTATAAATCAGAATATTTATAATTCTATAAATGCACATATACATTTGCATATATAAATATAGATATATAGAAAAACATATATTGTTTTCCTTAGATGCCAGTTCTATCCCAGTAGATAAATGTTGACAAATTGCTCCGAATCCCAAATACTAAAGACTATTAATTATTGGTTATTATGGCCATTGGTATACAATACCTGCCATCCTCACAGGGCAAAGTAGATTTTAGATGCCAGGAAGAAAATTGCAAAGGATTAAAATGAAGTTAATAAAGAGCAGCATCAAATGGAGGCCAAATTGAATTGCCTTAATCCATCCTCAATTGTTTTATGACATAGTCTGCATAATAAACAGTGTTTTTTTCTTTTAAAGTTCCCAATTAAATTTTTTCTATTGTTTAGAAATCAGTCAGACCCCAGACACCGCCAATGTTTTCTGGTGAAGATATTTCACCATTTGTAAAACTAGTTTTACTTTTTGTAAAACACAGCGTCCTGTATTCTAACGCAGTTACAATCAATTGAGCCCTAAACACAAACTCATTTCTTAGGCTCCAGTCAGAATGAGGATGATATTAAGGCAAATAACACACACAATGATATTAAGGCAAAACAACACACACGCGCACACAAACACACATCAGTTGATTCTACAGTGCCTCCGTGGTTGGGGGGTAAAAAAAACTTTTCCTCTCACCTTCTAAATTCTTCCAGCTGAGACAGAGTAGCAGGAGAAAAATCGAAACTTCAATACGTGTGCATGGGGAATTCATATAAGCATAATTCCAAAGACAGAGGGGCAACTTTGGGTCTACATGACATTTTGGACAAAGGAGAAAGGGGGTGTTAGATTTCAGAAGTGAGAAGGGCGATTTACAGGTAGTAGAGGAACAGGGGACTTCACCAGGCAGGCAAATCCTCGCTAGGTGACTCAGAAACAATGGGGCACAGCAGGTATCGAGGCAACAGGCCCCTGTCTAAAGCCCTCTTGTTTACCTACTTTGCGACATCCTGAGGACTCCTGCCTGAAGCAGGTTTCTCAGTGTGAATCTTGGACAGGAAAGGGGAGGGTCAAAGGTTCTTTCCGAGTCTTGTTTCTCAGTAAGCAGCTTATAAAGCTCTGTGTGGCAAAATAATATCGAAATTATAAAGGAACTTTCGGCAGTTCGTAATCAAGACTTACATTTTATCATATCAGACAAACGGGCTTGGTGTTTTGGCTGTAAGATATTTCTATAGCTTAATATATCTCAGACTGGAGATCAGCAACTTTTTCTGAAAAGGAGCAGACAGTAAATCTTTCAGGCTCTCGGGGATGGGCTACAGGAAATCCCTGTTGCGTAATGTTTTGCAAACTATCATTTAAAAACGCGAAAAACTGGTGATGGTCAGGATTTGCTGACCTCTGTCTTAAACGACTAAAATGTATATTTGCACAAAAGCCAAAGTGCTTGCTTCTATCTAACAACAGCAGGTCTGCTAAAAGCTGTTGTTTGTTACACTGGCAGATTGAATCTGGGCAACCAAGAAGCCTGCTGAAGAGTTTTTTTTTACCAGGAAACCATGCGGCTGTAGGGTGACCGACTTGTTCTGCTGTGCCTGGAACGCGTTTGCTTTTAGCGCTGAAGTCCCGGGTCCCGGGAACCCGGAGTGGCTGCTCACCATCCATCTAAGACTCTTGGCCAGGTTTCTCATATGGGAAACCTAGGGTCAAACTGAAAAGTAAAAAGCTTGAAATGGAAATGCTTTCAGGAACTTGAACATCTAAACAATAGGGCAAGGCCCCAGCTGGAAAACTTGTTAGAAAATATTTTGCAGTCTTTTTTCTTTTTGGATTAAATTCGGATGAGCTCAATCCTGCCTTCCCGTTAACAGTCCTGATCCAACAGGTTGCGGAAGAAAACGCTTATTCACAGGTGTGACAGTTGTTTTGTAGTGCACGTTTATACATCCGCTGGACATGATAAATGCTGGATTTTATGGCGAAACAGAGCCCAGCTTTATTACTCAGAAGTGACAGAGTTTATAATTACTTCCTGGGTTTGTCTGAGGAGGACACGTGGCATGAAACTAGCTGTGAGCATAACTATGGATAAAACGGTTACTAGTAGGGCTTGCTTTGGAAACAGCCAGGAATAGAAGAGGGAACAATTTTCTCAACATGCTCTTATTATGTACATTTCTATAATTGCTTTGCAACTTTCCACCTGCAAGCTCAAAGCTCAAAGGCTGTTTTCTCTTAGGAACTTGCCTTGACATTAGGTACACTGCCACCAGAAGAGCTTTGCTAGGACCCCATGGTTTTCTGTTAGTACTTTATAAAAAACAGGAACACTTTGTAAAACATAAATATGAATAAACAGATCAGATAGCTTGGAAGAAGACACCGCTGAGTAAAACAAAATCAAGGATATAATTTAGAACCTTTTGTGATATTATTTCATTGTTATTAATTTACTCCAGTTCTGATCCTATGTTTGTAACCGTGGTTGTGACTTTATGACACATCCTATGTGGGTCAAAACAGCTTCTTTTTTCCTCAGCTTCGGGTCAGCTTGACATCAAAAGCTCTTGCTTCCTCAGAGGATGTGACTCTGGGTAGTTCCATCTTTCTCTAAAAGATTTTATTTACTTCTTTTTAGAGAGAAGGAAGGGAGGGAAAAACAGGGAGAGAAACAATGTGAGAAACAAACATTTATTGGTTTCCTCTTGTATGCGCACAAAATGGGGACAAGCCCGCAACCTAGGCATGTGCCCTGACCAAGAATCGAACCGGCAAACTTTTGTTTATGGGACGACGCCCAGCCAACTGAGCCACAGTAGTCAGGGATCTGGGTAGTTCTCTTTGGAAACATTTCAGCAGAATCAATGATACTGAAAAATAATATACATTTCTCTGAAGGCATCTTCCTTCACCTTCCATGGTTTAAAATCAAGGGAAAAGAGGGAAGCCCCATTCAGGGAGTAGCTCGATGTCTTGGTTGTACTAGAAACCCAGCGATGAATGTCCTTCCCTGAGTGGAAACAAATTTGCCCTTTCTGTAAGGGGAGTGGGGTGGGGTGTTAGGACCTCATACTAGGAAGGTTCAGAATGTTTCAAGCAATCAGAGATGACGAAAAGGACTTGGGGACACTTGGGTGTACTGGACATGGCCATGGAGGGTCTGAGCAGTGGAATTTGAAGGAAATATTGAAGTACTGCTTCACCAACTCTCTTCCAATGTATGTAAATGTATATTACACTACAAATACAAGTGTAATATTTGTGTCAAAAGTTCTGTTCATTCCTACTTGCCCGCCCCTACTTGCTCAAGCCCAGATGACCAGTGGCCATCAACTTCCTGTTTCACCTAGGGACACGTCAGGAAATTCATCATTTTTCCATTGCATTTTATTCCCTGAAATTTCAACACCACTGGATGTCTGCAAGTTACATGTTTCTACGCTATTTTCTGAGCTCTTTTTCTTAATGGCCCATGTACATAGATGAGGACTACCTCGCTCCCTTATAAAACTTTCCACTGACCCATGGCTAAAACCCAGCCCCATCCAAACCCAGTCTTGAGGCCTGAGCCAATTTGCCCTACTGTCCATGGCCCCCTGTGCCTTCCACGGCCCTCATGTGTCGGATTCCAGGCTGAAATATTTTTCACGTGAGGGTCTATTCCATGGTTTCCTGCTGCCCTTTGCTCCTAGGTTCACTCAGGACCACAGCCCCCTCTCATTTTTATTGCCTCGTTAGACTCCTGATTAAACCACAGTGTCTGTGTTCAAGCCCTGGTTTCTGCACCCTGCCCTCTGATGCTGGGCTGGGACTCTGCAGACCTCATAGGCCCTTTGCCTTCTGTCTCCTTGTAAGGAGACCTTGCTCTACCAGTAAGGGGTACTAGATGCAGGTCGAGACATGAAGGATGGTGGATAGGTCTCCTTCCCTTTTGCTTCTAGTCGCTTCCAGTGACAGCTGGTTCCAATTTCCAGTATTATTCTATAGCCCCTTAAAAGTACCAGCTCCAGACAACTAGTAGCTGCCTCCTCAGGGGTATGGGCCCAGCTCTGCAGGCGTCTGGCTCATAGCTTTCAGGTTCTGACAGCCTTAGCTTCTTCTGTTTGCTCCTCAGGTCTAGGGCTGGCCATTACTTCCAGTAGCAATGACTCCTTCTGGTTACCCCAGTCTCCCTCTTCGTCTTTCAGTCATCTGACACCTATGTATCTGCGGATATGAAATCTCTGTTAAAATAACTGATGTGTTTCCTTCCTTTTCAACTGCATCCTCACAGAGACCCTTCTCTGTAAGCTGCTGAGCTTCTGATTCCTCAAACGTGCTACGTATCAATAGAAGGGAGCCTGGAAAGACCCCTTCTACCTTATCTAGAGTTTACTGTCCCCTCAGTGGGATCTTCGTGTTTATTTAAAGTGGTTCCCCAAAGGGGGCTCCTCCTTTTGGCATCCCATCTTTGCCACCCTTCCCCCCCACATTCCTATTGCACCTTTGTGACCCCTGCATGAGTTGGCTGCACACCAAGGGTTCTACCCAAAGGTCCCCTTTGATCTTTGCTCAGAAAAATCAACCTGCCTGATACTGTCCTGTCAGGATGACCTATTTCTTACTTGGGGTCAGTCTGCTTTCCATTCTCATGATTTAGGAGACAGTTGGCTCCTTCCCAGAGAGCCACACACTAGCTGATCAGAGGGCTTCTAGATAAGCCCTAAGATTCCTCATTTTAGCCCCATGAATCACTTCTTAGAGACACTTATATCCTGAAAGATAAAACGCACCTTAAATTTTTTTTATCATCTATTCCAACCTTTCATTTTAGGGAGGATCTATACATTCTATATTTTTTTAAATGACAATGATGGGCAAATAAAAAAGATTGGTTAAGCAAAGAATGCACAGAATACTAATATTCAAAGAAAATCCTACAAAACATATTTATTTTGATCTTTAACATGGGCCTATATATCTTTAAGCCATGGGTTTGCAATCTCAACAGACGCCAGGTTTGAGAACATGTGAATTTTATGGAAGAGCACTAAAGCAATTTTCTATAATTATTCAGCAGCTGTCATTCCTGAAAACTGTAATTGCAGTAAAATACAATGTTCCCAAATCATGATGACGGGAAGCAACGTTCTGTGATCTGGGGCATGCAATGCCAGTGAGGAATGCAGTGTATAATCTGAATATCTCAAACATGAAATAAAAATACTGCTAGGGCATGTGAGGCCAACCTTGTCCAATTATTCAAAATTGCTTACAATGTTTTGGTCCCTCAAGCCTCAATGCTCACATTCGGGTGTGATCGCATTGAATCCTCTGCATGTTCTAATTTTGATATTTGATTATTGATATTGATATTTGATGGTTATTTATGGCGGTGATTTTCTCACCTCTATAAAACAACCGTGCTTATAAAAACAACCGAGCATTTGAAAAGCACTCGCAACAATGAACTTTTTCATTTCCCCATCCATGTAAAAGAGCAGCCAGAGTTGAAAACCAGAGGTGGTTCTCTGTAGCTGTGCTTCAGTGTCCTCATTCCATTCACAGTGTTAGTACTACGGTTATCTTTTAGTTTTCTATTGTCATAGAACAAACTACCCAAAATCATAGTAGTTTAAACCAGCAAACACTTATTATCTCACCATTCCAGTGGGTCAGGAATTTGAGAGCAACTTAGCTGAGGGGTGGTTCATGGACTCTCAAGAGACTGCCATCCAGCTGTTCACCAGGGCCTCAGTCATCTGTAGATTTGACTGCAATTGGAGGTTCAGCTTTTGGGCTCACCTATATGGTTATTGATTTGTTTCATTTCCTAGTGGGCTGTTGGCCAGAGGCTTCATGTCCTCTGTAGGCTTAGTCAAATCGATCAGTTTGCTTCCCTTATAACCAGCAATCGTTGAGATCCTTCTTTCAATTCCTTTGGCTCTATACCCACAAGTGGGGTTACTGGAACATATAATAATTCTATATTTATGTTTTTGAGAAACTGTCATATTAGTTCTCATAGTGGTGGCACCATTTTACATTCCCATCACCAGTGCACATGGGTCACAATTATTCTATATCCTCACCAATACTTATTTTTGCTGTTGTTTTTATATTAGGTGTCATGATGAGTGTGAGGTGGTATCTCATTGTGGTTTTGCCTTTCCCTAATGATTAGTGATGTTGAACATCTTTTCATGTGCCTGTTGACCATTCGTATGTCTCCTTTGGAGAAATGTCTATTCAAGTCTTTTGACCGTTTTTTATTCATGTCATTTGTTTTTGTTGTTATTGAGTTGTTGGAGCTCTTTAAATACTGAAATTATTTACCCCTTATCCGATATATGATTTGCAAATATTTCTCCCATTCCATAAGTTTCCTTTCTACTCTGTTGATTGTGTTCTTTGAAGTACAAATGTTTTTAAATTTTATGCAGTCCCATTTGTCTCTTATTGCTTGTTTTCCTGTACTTTTGGTATTATGTCCAAGAAATCCAAAGTCATGAACCTTTTCCCTTATGTTTTTTTCGGGGAGTTTTGGGTCTTGAGTTTAGGTTTTTAATCTATTTTCAGTTAATTTTTGTATATGATGTAAGGTAATGGTTCAACTTTATTCTTTTGCATGTGACAATTCAGTTTTCCCAACCATTCATTGAAAAGACTGTTCTTTGCCCATCAGTTGGCCTTAGCAACCATGTCAAAGATCATTTGACCATATATGTGAGGGTTTATTTCTGGGCTCTCTAGTCTATTCCATTGGTCTGCAGCAGCAATTTGCAACTAGTGTACCACAAAAATTTTTTAAACATACAATACCTGACTATTTAAGTCAGAGGCACTGACCTCTTTTCATTTAGATTGTCAAATAAAAAAATGACAACAGCCAACACAACAATAGCTGTCCAATATGAATGAATCAAAATTATACCTATTTTTAGTCAGATTGGCAAAAATATACATATTTTTGGTGTGCCATAAAATTTTAGCAATTACTTGATGGGTTCCATGAGATGAAAAAGGTTGAAAATCACTAACTTATGGGTCTGTCTTTATTTCAGTACCACACTGTCTTGATTACTATAGCTTCAAAATATGCTTTGAAATTATAAAGTGTGAGACCTCCAACTTGATTCTTCTTTTCAAGATTGTTTTGGACTATTCATGGTCCCTTGAGATTCCACATAAATCTTAAGAGGGATTTTTCTATTTCTTAAAAAAGTACCATTGAGATTTTGGTGGGGCTTGTATTGAATTTGTAGATCACGTTGGACAGTGTTGATATATTAATCATATTAATTGTTCTAATCCATGCACACAGAACATCTTTCCATTTATTTGTGTCTTTAATTTCTTTCAGCACTTTTTTTAAGTTTTCTTGTATAAGTCCTTCTCCTCCATTGTTAAATTTATTCCTATGTATTTAGTTTTGATGCTGTTGCAAATAGAATTCTTCCCTTAATTTCCTTTTCAGATTGATCATTGTCAATATATAGAAACACAATTGATTTTAGTGTGTTGATTGTATATCGTGCAACTTTGTTGGATTATTTAAATAGTTCTACATTTTTGTGTGTGGAATCTTTAGAGTTTTTTCATATAAGATTATGTCATCTGCAAATAGAGATAATTTCACTTATTCCTTTATAATTTGGATGCCTTTTATTCTTTTTCTTACCTAATTGCTCTGGCTAGGACTTTTAATACTATGTTTAATAGAAGTGGTAAGAGCAGGTACACTTATTCATGATCTTACAGAAAAAACTTTAAGTCTTTCACTATTGAGTATGATGTTATCTGTGGGATTTTTTTATATGGTTTTTATTATGTGGAGATAGTTTGCTTCTCTTCCTCATGTGTTGATTGTTTTTGTCATGGAAAGGTGTTAAATCTTGTCAAATGCTCTTCTGAATCAGTTGAGATGATCATGTGATTTCTGTCTTGCATTCTGTTAATGTGTTATATTACATTGATTACATTTCATGTTAAACCACTCTCACATTCCAGAAACAAATCCCCACTGGTCATGGTATATGATCCTTTTAATGTTCTGTTGAATTAGGTCTGCTAGCATTTGTTAAAGATTTTTGAGCATGACCTCATTTTAAACTAATTACGTCTGCAATGATCCCATTTCTAAATAATGTCCCATTCTGAAGTACTGTTAGAACTTCAGTATCTCAATCCCCTGTGATTTCCACCAAAAGTGCCCACATACTTTATTTATTTTGAGTTCTACAGTTCCAGAGAATTGCTTTTTATTGTTTACAGAGGTCCCTTGAATGCAAACCATTTGTATCATTTCCTTGAGCCCCAGTTTTGTACAGTGGGTTTATTTTTAATTCAAGAAAATAAATGATTGGTATGTAGGTCAGTTCCCAGTTCTGTCTTGGTTAGAAAACAAAGGATCAGGGCCCAGCTAGAACTTGCATAGTTCAATTATCCTTCATATGAGCTCCGCAGAGATGCTCGTGTGCATTTCACCTCACTCCCTCCTTGTGACCTAGAGAAAATGAATCTTCAAAGATCTGACTTGGGGCTAGGTAAAAAGTTCAAATTTATTATATCTTGGTTAAATCTTATTTGAGGCTTTTGAGAATCTTATTCTGACTTCAATAAACCAGCTTGCTTTCTCTATACAGACATGGATTGTTTAAAAATGAACTTCATATGGTTATTTAAAAGAATGTATTTTTCTGCCAGCTATATAATTACTGCAAGATTTTAAGCATATTGTTGAGACTTTAGGACATAATTTCTCAAAACATTCAAGGAATACATAGGGTCTTGGGTTGCTTTGTGGTGCCTTTCTCTTTAGGAAGTCTCCCTGGTGCCCTGACCTCTCCGTCCTGACACCCTGGAGCTCCGGCCAGTTTCCTACAGCTTCAGGACCATTCTCATGCACCTCACTGACTGAACAGGCTGAGAGTACATTTTTCACTGTGGGGCCATTTTTCATATTTAACATTAAAATTGCGGCACAGCTCCGTGGTTAGAAACGTAGCATTTTAAACTAAGGTGACATTAAGTCACACATAATACAGATGAATCACTTTATGGTGTTTGCTGTACTTAACAGACAGAGCAAGATGCTTCTGAGAAATTAGGCGTTGGCTCCTAGCATCTGTCCATATAAATCTATGTCTTGAAAAATGTTCTTATCAACCTTCTTTTTGGTGATTAGGAAGTCACAGGATGAATTTCACCCAATCAAATATCAGATTTTCATATGACTCAGGAAGATGATAATGTTTTTTAAAAAGGACTTCTTAGGCCTGACTGGTGTGGCTCAGTGGCTTGAGCTCCAGCCTGTGAAATGAAAGGTCGCTGGTTCGATTCCCAGTCAGGGCACTTGCCTGTGTTGTGGGCTGGGTCGCCAGATGGGGGTGTGTGGGACGCAACCACACATTGATGTTTCTCTTGCAAACGATTCTCCTCTCCCTCTCTATCTCCCTCCCTCACCCTCTCTAAAAATACATGAATAAATAAAGTCTTAAAAAAAAGAGAAGCAGTAGTCAGACTGAATAAGCATGAATGAGAGTGGCCTGATGTGGGGAGAGCTTGCAACCGTGTGACACCTTTCTCATCTGTCACCCCACCCTGATCTTCAAACCCAGCCATGAGGACAGCCGAGGCCCAGAAAATCTGTGCAACACAGCTCTATGAGCCTGTGTTCGGGACAAACAAAAAAAAAGTCTTTTATCCCTTATTCCGCCCTCTTCCCACTGTGCCATGTCGACTCTGCCTGGCTACATTTCAAAGCATGTAACACACAAAAGTAGCAACAAAAAATTGTAAACAAGTAATATATTTAACACAACTGCGTTTACTTTAAATGTGCAGATAGGATGTTCTGGGCGGCTTTGAATAATGCTGAAGCCTCACTTCTAAGCATAATTGCCTTCAAGAGTTCAGATACAATTTCTCTGCAAGGCATCCAGCATACCTGAGCCCACAGCTTTATTGAATTCAACTCTAACTCTTGACAGGAAACAGAATTATAACCAGAGCTCAATTTCTAAGAAAAAGAAAACACAGAACAAGTTTAAAAAAAAAGTTGCTATCTAAACTCTGAGGGCTGGATTCTTAGGTCCCCTGAGAGTTCACTTTTCTAAGAGAAATATTTTTGTTCTCTCTATACCATACACCAACTCTCAAAAAGGATAAACAAGAATTGAACTTTTGAGTTTACAACTTTCCAGTAACCCGAATCTCACACACATAGTGTTGAGTGAAAGAAGCCAGACGCAATGCAATACTTGATGCTTTCATTTCTGTACAGTGTGAAAATTCTGGCAAAGCGAATCTGTGCTGTTAGAAGTCAGCCTCATGGCTACCCTTGGTGGGGGAGGGGACACAGTGATGGAAAGGAGTCCCTATGGGGTAGGGAGCTTCTGGAATGTAGATAATACTCTCTTTCTCCATCCGGGTGCCGTTTACGCAGGTATGTTCACTTTGTAAAAATTCATCAAGCTTCTACACATACCTTGAACATTTTTCTTTATCTCTGTTACATGTTATACTTTAATCAAAAGGTACTTGAATATTTCCTGCATCCTTAAAAAGGATAGGGCCAGGATTACAATACTTTAAGAGACAAAGAATGTTTGATGTTAGAAAAATGCTTGATGATAAGAGAGTGAATTTTGGAAGTCTGGCTCCAGTACATGCTGGGGCGGAGCAGTCTTGACCACTGCGATGGAAAAGGGCCATGTAAACAGGCACTTGGGGACATTCCAGTCTTCAGAATGGGTGCCAGAATGTTCTGAAAAATACTCCAGAGGGTGAGAGAAGCACTAGGAGGCCCAAGATGGCATATAATATATAATTTTATAATATAATCCATACTATCAGAATATGGCCCATTCTAGGGCCATTTTCTCATAATATAGCTTAGCGGTTGCTCCTTGAGATCTTAATTCAGAAGGAAATGATTTTAGATAAAGGTGGTAAAGACCATGTGGCTATAGGCACAGTCAAATATTTGATTTTTAGTCACTCAGTGAATAGGATACTATTTATTTAAATTCTCGCACGAGGATATGCTTATTGATTTTAGAGAAAGAGGAAGGAGGGAGAGAAGGTGGGGAAGAAAAACATCGTTGTCAGAGCCATTTCCATTCAGTGCTTGGGGCAGAAGCCAGTTTGAGTGGGTTTATGGAGAGAGAGATGAAAAAGTGGAGAAAGTGGGAGTTAGCTCTTGGCCCTGAAATACATGTTTTACCTGCTGGAGTATTGGGTTTTCGTAGTTGGAGTCTCCATAGGCAGGTCACATATGTGAATTTAGTGATTAATGTGCCCAGATCTGTTTATTCCATGCTATAATGTAATAAGACATACATTCTTCAGGGCTGCCCGTGCTTTAAGCAGGAAATTCCAATTAATTCCCAGATTGGAATTAGAATTCTGGCAGAGCTGTAGCACCAGGTGAGCCAAGAGAAGCACCAGCCTCCCAAAGATGCTGAGGTTTGTTACCAGTGACCAGGATGCTGCATTCTTACCCTTCCCTGCCCTCCCTGGAAAAGTATTTAGTTCCTGCAAGTCAGAGCAAGATCCTTGTGTACAGGACGAGAAGATTGCTTTATTGGCTCTAGCCCTCAATGGTTACAGGATTGTACTTTTTATTCATGGAACAGAATGGGAGCGACTGTGTAAACACATTACATGTCATTACCAAGAGTCATTATTGCAACACTGCTTCTTGCTGACTGCCCAGCTAAGTATCTAGATTACCTATTCTGCCAAGGAGGGGAGAAAACTGGCCCCCAGGAAAAACAGGGAAGAGATTGGCTATCAAGATAACAGTGTTTAGCCCTGGCTGGTGTGACTCAGTGGATTGAGCACTGGCCTGTGGACTGAAAAGTTGCCGGTTCGATCCCCAGTCAGGACACGTGCCTGGGTTGAGGGTCAGATCCACAGTTGAGGGCATGTGAGAGACAAGCACACATGGATGTTTCTCTCCCTCTCTAAAAATAAATAAATAAAATATATTTTTAAAAAACAGTGTTTATAGGAACTTTTATTTGTGATTAAAATGCTTTTATTTGTGATTAAAATGCATTTAAAATGCATGCACAATTCCAGTATCTCAACAACATAATGATTTTCATTTGGTTGGAGTTCTTTCAAACTTTTCCCCATATGCACATATTATTTCTAAGTTCATTAAAGTATGTATTTTACATTTTTATCATAAACTTTTACTAACTGTTACATCCCACTGTATTTATACGTTATATGTTTACTTATTCATTTCCTTACTATTGGATGCAAATGGTATTTTTGAAAAAAGTGAATAACTGCTGTAAATGTCTTCATATGTATGGATTTTTCTACTTTTGAATTTTTGTATTGCCTCAATTTCAAGATACAAATTTTCCTTCTTTTAATATTGTTGAATGAACTCACACAGTCTAGAAGCTTTGCTAGGAATAAATGAGAGAGATTTACGCAAGGGTCGTCGAGTTTGCAAACTGGCACCACGGCTAGGCCAAAACCCAGAAGTGTCCCAAGAAGAAAGGGAAGTTAAAAGATCGTATAGTACACAGTGCGTTTTGGGGAAAGATCGGCCCTGCACTCTTAGCCCTGGGGTTGGGCCAGGAGGCTCATCAGTCTGGTGTCCGGCACCAGGAGGTCTGGTCAGTCCTGTGGGCTGGATAGTGCAGGTCAGGTGGGTGAGCACGTGAGTCCTGGGGGGCTCCCAGGTGGCCAGGGTAGCAAGTTCTTCAGTGTGATCAGAGGGCCGCCTGGAGGTGCAGGTGCCCGTCCGGGCATTGACACGCAGAGCTGGCAGGTTCATAGTGTGAGCTCCCAGGCCAGTTAGAGCAAGAATGGGGTCTCTCCTCCTGCCTCAGCCTTCACTGTGTTCATCATGTTAGCAGCCTGGTTAACGTGACTGCATTGTATACATTCCCTGTCCTTGCTCTTTTCTCACCGGATTAGGCCAGCTCTGATTGACACTCTCCAGCTGAGTGATTTGACTGAGTCATTTAACTTTCCTTATCTGTATAGCTTGGGTTGTCAGATATACCTTAGCAGGCTGCTGAGGATTAAATGAATTAAAAAAGGGGAGGTTCTGTGTAATCTATCTTCACTCTTTCCTCAATATATATCAGGCTGCCCTGGCTGGCGTAGCTCAGTGGATTGAGTGTGGGCTGAGAACCAAAGCATCACAGGTTCGATTCCCAGTCAGGGCACGTGCCTGGGTTGCAGGCCACAGCCCTCAGCAACTGCACATTGATGTTTCTCTCTCTCTCTCTCTTTCTCCCTCCCTTCCCTCTCTAAAAACAAACAAACAAACAAATAAATAAAATAAGTTAAATATATATATATTATATATATATCAGGCTACATTTTAGTATTGAAATGAATAACAGTATTTGTTTTTCCCTTTTTAAAAAAGATTTTCTTTACTTTGAGAGGGGAAGGAAAGGAGAAAGGGAGAGAAATATCAATGTGTGGTTGCCTCTCAAGTGCCCCTTACTGGGTACCTGGCCCACAACCCAGGCATGTGCCCTGACTGAAAATCGAATCTGCCACCCTTTGGTCCACAGGCCAGTGCTCAATCCACTAAGCCACACCGGCCAGGGCTGTTTTTCCCTATAAAATGTTATTATTAAATTGATGTTGGATCTTTAAATCCATACTGTATTAGAATCGGAGAATTACAATAATTCTATGATATAAATTCAGAATAGGGAGTTTACTGAGGCCAAGCAGGTTTATGATACTTGATATGTATATCAAAATGTCTTCTAAAAGGATTTTTGCCCGCAATACCAGGAATACGAGGGCAGGGACCCCCCCAAAATATCCAGAACTATCCTCTGGAGGGCATTCCCCTTGTACTACAGGCTTCTCCCACTCGGTCAATGTTCTAGGAACCCATCTGTATCAGTGCACCAACCGGCATTATCGTGAGAGGCTATATTCAACCTCAATGAATATTTCTAAAGAGTCTCTAAACTTGTTTGCCCGTTTCATGATGGATGATTTATGACCGCGCCTGCCTACAATGCGCTGAGTGTTCAGCAGATTTTGTTTATATGTTTATTGGTTTTAGAGAGAGAGGAATGGTGGCAGGGTGGGGGGGAGAGAGAGAGAGAGAGAGAAACATTGTTGTGAGAGCCATTTCCATTCAGTGGTTGGGGCAGAACCCCACCCTCCCTATTCACCCAGCCTCTCCCTGAGCAACATTGGTTTTTGTTTCCCTGGATAAAAAAGTCCTCAAAGGGAAACATTTTGCTGATGTGGAAGAAAGGAAACAAAAAACAGCAGAAGCATTAAAAGGCATCAAAATCAATGAGCTCAAAAACTGTTTTGAGCAGTAGAAAAATCATCTCGATAGGTGTAGTTCATCAAATGGAGGGTACTTTAAAAGTGGCTGAAGTTTAAACATGTAAGAATAAATACACAATTTTTTATAAATAAATTCTGGGTTTCCTGGATCCCTCCTTGTATATGTATATATACACATATGTACACATATGTATATATATTTGCTAGGTCTAGTAATATTTAATTATTGGAATTTTAAAAAGCAAATTCACAAACTTGGGACACATTGAAATTATGTAAATCTCTGGTCAGTATTCATATTAAATTAAGTAATTTGTAATCAAAGTGTTTACTTTTTTCATTAAGTATAAAAATTTGAAAACATATTATATTTCAAGGCATATGTAGAACAAATTGACACATTCCTTCATCCTCAAAAGTCATATCAAATTCATAAAAAAGCCAGACTGACAGACTGAGTGTCATTATTCAGTAGGGCCTCTCCCTGTTCATGTATTACTTTATTCATCAGCACATTCTGGTAAATGCCTAAAGGAAAAGCACTGGTGTGTAACATCTGCCAATTTCTGTAGTGCAAACGCTCCCATCATGGCCAATCTCAAGGCCACTGAACACTGACTTGCAAAGACATGCCAATCATCACCTACCATTTGGACGGTAAGGACTGGATTGAGCATTCTAAAGCATTCTACTGCTGGTAAGCAGGAGACAGCAGAATGTCCAGGGAAGTTCAACTGCTTAGAATATTCACATTATAAAGGAGCCAGCAGGGACTGAGGCTGTTGAGACAGGCAGACGTGAGAGCATGAAGAGCCTTGACTGTCTATTCAAGAGATTGAGTGACCGTAGATTTTGACAGATGTTCAGGTAAGAGATACTAGTGGCTCCCACCATTGCGGTGACCATGGCATTTTGAAGGAATCCAAAAAAGAGATGATGGTGTCCCTAAGAGGCCATGGTAGTGCCCATGGCATTTTGTAGAAATACAGTGAAAAGATGACAGAGACCCTAACCACGATTATTTCCATGGGATTTTGAGAAATGAGGATGTTTATACTTAGATGGTAAACATAGAACATTGAAGTTATGCAGGTAAGAAATGATGATCAGTCTAACCATGGACTGACCATGGTATTTTTGTTGATATCCAGTTAAGAAGCGATGGTGGCCTTAACTACAGAACTGAAATTGGGATTTCCCAGGTCGGCAGGTTAGAAGCTGATGGTGTCCCTTACCACACTAGTGAACATGGCATTTTGTGGTATTCCAGGAATGATGGTGAATGTAACCACAAAAACAACCATGGGGTTTTTCAGGGGTCCAATGGAGAGACAGTGTTGTTCTTAACCATGAAGGTGATGTTGGGATCTTGCAGGCACACAGTCAAGACATGATGGTGATCCTAACCACAGTGGTCAAGAGGGATTTTGAAGGTAACCAGGTAAGAAATGAGGTATAACTAGCAATGGTAGTACCAACATATTTTATAGTTACCCAGGTTAGAGACGATGTGTCCCTAACAATGGCATTTCTCTGGATAATTTTTACTAAACTTAGTAGAGACCACAGGCTTCTGGAGATACCCAGGTAAAGATGATGTGTCATGAACCATTGTGGTGACCAAAGTCCTTTGCAAGTATCGAGTCAAACACTGATGGTGAACCCAAAGTGCATATGGAACTGTGGGGGTATTGTGGCCTCTTGGCTGAGACCCTTGAGGGAAAAAAGACAGATTAACAAGAGAAAAACAAGCAATTGTAGATATATTAACTTTTAATTCCGTGAAATTTTAATTATGTTAAATTTTAATTGTGTTAATTAGCCCAACCCTGTGTATATAAGGCGACCCCACAAAAATATGAGACTCAAAAAGATAGCCTGGCAATTGAGGCTTGTGTACCATCCCAGGCTAAAGAAAGGGAGAGAGGTCTGAGACTTCAAAGGGGAGGAAGGCAATTCTCAGGAAGGTAACGAGGAAATGTAAGGCAAACAGAGTTTGCCTTCATAGGCAGAAAAGTCCCTCTGGTGCAAAAGCGGTGTCTGATCATTGCCTGGTATAATCCCCCATTCTAATGTAAATTGCCCTTACAAAAAGGCAGTTTCTACTCTGCTTTCAGAGCTTCTCCTGTTTCTCAAAATAACCAGCTCCAAATAATCCACAAGCCAAAGACTCATATTTTAGGGTGACATATGCTGCTGCCCTTTAGTATCCATTAAGTAATAATGGTGACTTAAACCATGGCAATGAGCTTTTTGGGTGTCCTGGTAAGAGATGGTGTGCCTCTAATTATGACTGTCCAGTGGATAGATGATGGTGTCTGAAACTACAGCGTTGATCTTAGAGTTCTCCAAGTGTTCGGGTGGAGTTAGTGGTTGCCCCAGTGGAATGGACAGATGGAATTAGCAGGGGTCTACATGGAAGAACATGTATCCTTCACAGAAGAACGTGTTGCCACCATGTGTTTTTTCAGGTCCCAGATGGCGTCTCTAACTACAATGTTCACCTTAGAACGGAAGGATCCAGGTAGAGTTCATGGTTCTCCTAACAATATTAGTGATCATGGGACTTTTTGAGGTCCAAAAAAAAAGATGTATTCCTAATCATAGTTGCCAGTCTGTGTTTTTGCGGGCTCCAATTTAGAGGTACTAATGAAGATTATGGAATTCAGGTAAGTGATGATGTGAACATTAAACATAGTGTAGACCCTCTGATCTCCAGATATCTAGGTAAGTGTTAATGGTGTTTCTAGCATTAGCATTACTATGTGTTTTGTAGGCACTCAGT
Source organism: Tonatia bakeri (assembly GCA_004024845.1). Lineage (NCBI taxonomy): Eukaryota > Metazoa > Chordata > Mammalia > Chiroptera > Phyllostomidae > Tonatia > Tonatia bakeri. The sequence goes on from PVIA01001822.1 coordinate 115,677, forward strand.
TAAGAATTATGTCGTCCCAAGCAATGCTAGTAAGCATTTGCTCTTATTATGTTAGAATTTAGATATGAGGTCTCGTTAACCTTAGCAATGACTGAAGGATATGCATATATCTAGGTAAGATAGTCTACTTTTTCTCACCACAGCATTAACCATGACAGTTTTAGAGGTGCTCAGTCGAGCGATAATGGTGTCTCTAAGAATGCAGTTGACCTTGCGATTCTGCCGGGAACCAAGTAGTGCTGATGGTTCCCTAAGGATGGAGCTGACCAAGATTATTCGCCAGTATTCTGATAGAACAAGTTGTATCCTTAAACACGCTTGCCACGTGTGTTTTTTGAGACACCAGTCTGAAGATTGTGGCGTGTGTAAGAGTGTTTATTAATGGAGCTTTCCAATGTGGGGGCTAAAAAAATACTAATACTTTTCTTCTCATCTTCTCAATTCTTCTAGGCTGTGCTAATAACCAAATTAACAGAGACAGATTAACAGGAGAAAATCAAAGTTTAATACATGTGCATTGGGAATTTACATAGTCATGATATTCCATGGAAATTCCAAATAGCATGAGGCAATTGATATGACATTTTGGACAAAGGAACAAAGGGGACAAGGGCGTATAGATTTCATAAGTGAGCGTGGGCATTTTGTAGATAGTTGAGAAAGAGCAGAACACCTATGGCAGGTAAATCCTTGTTGGCAACTGAGAAACAACGGGACACAGTAGATATCTAGGTCACAGGCACCTGCCTGAAGCCCTCTTGTTTACCATATTTCATTCAAATGAGGCTAAGGTCACATCCTAAGGTCTCCTTCCTAAAACAGGTTTCTCTGTCTAAAATCTCTTGGGCAGGAAAGCAGGGTGGTAAAATGTTCTTTCTGAGTCTTGTTTCTTAATCAGCTTGAAATCAATATCCCTCAAAGCAGCCTCACGGTAGCAGAATATCAGTCCCTTCACCAGGTACTCAAGTACGTGATAATATAGGTTGTACAACACTACAGACCAACTAATATTCAGATATCAGCAAATCAGGATTGAGACTCCAACACTTGTGCCCCCATGTGTCCAGGTGAGTGTTGATGTACACCTTAACCGCACTGCAGACCATTGGGTCCTCATATCTAGGTGGGCGATGCTGATTTGTGTACGCTCGCTTTGCCGTGTAGTTTTTCTTGCAAGTATTCAGGTAAGAAATGATAGTTGTTTATCAATTCTAACCACATTATCGTATTGTTTTATATTTTAGAAAAAAATGTAATTTTAATACTGAGCATGTTGAGCAGTTTTCAGGTATGTAGGTTATTATCACGGAGTTCATTGCAGAATAGTAACCAAGGGATTTTTGCAGTTGTGCTGTTGAGAGATGACAGGGTCTCTAACGATGCTGCAGACCTTGGAGTACAGCAAGTATCCACGTGAAGTTGATGGGTCCTTTAGTGATGGCAGTGAAGAAGGTTATGTGCAGGTGCCAGGCGGAAAAGGTGGGTTCCTAGACATATTTGTCACATTGTGTTTTTGAGGTCGCAGTCAGGAGAACACGATGACTTCATAATGATCATTGGCGGGGATGTTGCTTCTATCCAGGTAGTGATGATGTGTGCCTTAAGTAGATCACAGATCATGCCATCTTCAAATACCTAGGCAAGTGATGATGGTGGCCTTCACAGTTGTATTACCATGTGTGGTTTTTTTTTTCAGGTATTCAGATAAGAAATGATGTTCCCACCAAATGCTAGTAAGCATTAGCCCTTGTTAATTTAGAGTTGAGATATAATGTGTGTTTAACCTAAATAGTGACTGAGGGATATGCAAAGTGAATTGTCCTTTTATTCCACACCACAGTATTGACCATGAACTTTTCACAGGTGCTCAGTCAAGAGATAATGACATCATTAACAACACTGTTAACCTTGCAGTTCTGCCGGGATCAAGATAGCGCTGATTGTTACCTCAGTGATAGAACTGATCAGGGTTATTTGCAGGTGTTCTGATAGACCAAGTTGCGTTCTTAAATACATTTGTTGCATGAGTTTTTTCAGGTTCCAGTCGAGAAATCACAGTAAACCTAACAATGGTTATTAAAAGGACCTTGCTAATAACCAAGTAAGTGATAAAGTTGGGCTTACTACAATATAGACTATCTGATGTCTGTTGTCTGGGTCACCGGTTTTCAACCTTTTTCCTTTCACGGGCACACACAAATGAGTTGTGAAAATTCTGCACTAAACCAAAAATATATTTTTTGATGGTCTATACCTATACAAAAAATAGGTATAACTGTGTTTCATTCACACTGGACGGCTATTGTTGTGCTGGCTGTTGTCATTTTTTTCTTTGACAGTCTAAGAGAAAAGAGGTCAGTGCCCCTGACTAAATAGTCAGGTATTACATGTTTTAAAAATTCTCGTGGTGCTGTGGTTGACAATTGTTGGTCTAGGTAGTTGAAGATGGTGCACTTAAGACAGTGTTACCATGTTTTTTAAAAATAGGTATTCCATTTAGGTCTTTGCTAGTACATACGTATGAGATGACATGATATTTATGATATTGACTCATTAGAGACCCCCTTATTTTCAGATATCTAGATAATTAATAATGTCATCGAGAATCTTTTATGAATTTTGTTTTTGACATGTATGCAACTGAGGAATTAGTTTGTTTCTAACAATATGAGTAGTAAGCATGAGATTTGATGGTAGTCTTATTTAGAGATATTGTATATTTAATATTCAAAGTAATACATGGATATGCAGATATCTAGATGATTGATCGTACTGACCCTGACATTTTGCAGGTATTCCTTCGTGAGAGGAAACTGTTTCTTATCAACATTTATTTTCAGTCTGTGAGTACTCAGGTAGAGTTGTGAGGCCATGAAATGATCAAAGGGACCAAGGGAATTTGCAGGCTTGACGTAAAATAAGATGTGCACCAAACAAAATTTTCAGATGTGTTTTTCAGATTCCTGTCGAGATTGCAGTGAGCTTATCAATGCTAGTTACTGTGGGGTGCATGTCACTTCTATTGCCAAGTTCTTAGCGCACGATACTGGGGCTACAAAGGTAAGGTCTGCCGGGCATCGAGACACAGCTCAGAACCAATGACCTTCAGAGTAGAGGTGAGCACTTAACACTTTCAATTGCTATGATGTTGTTGCACGGGTTTAGGAAATAACCATGAGGTTTTACTTTGAACATTTTACTGAGAAGCATGTTTCACACTTAGGGTTATTTGAGCGATATATATCGTGGTGTTCTCCGGGACTTCCCCCTAGTAGTATGCATCACATTTATTCAGGTGCATGGATAAGATGTGATCGTGTCCCCTGAGAAATGTTTACTGAATCAATGCAAGCATCAAGGTGGAATGTAGGATTTTACTGAAAAGCATGATGAGCTGGTTATCTGGCAGAACAAGTTGTGACCTTATGGCATTTGTCCCATGTGCTTTTTCAGGGTCTTGTCAAGATCACAGTGACTGAACAATGGTGGTTATGGGAACAAGAACTGATTCAGGTAGGTGGTAATGTGGGTCTGGCCAGAGTGGACGCGTCCTGGTAATCAAGGTCAGGAGACAGTGATGCTCCTATCACTTCTCTTACCATGTTCGTATCGGAGGACACTGCGTATACTAAGGTAAGGGCTGCTGTGGACCTAAGCACAGCACTGACCCCCTGACCTGCATGTACACAGGTGAGCATTACTGGGATACCTAACACTTTCTGTGGCCATAATTTGTTGCAGTGGTTCAGGTAATAACCATGAGTTTTCACTTTTGCATTTCGGATGGACCTCACGTGGAATGCTTACCATTGTGTGTGGACCTTATAGCCTGCTTATTAATTGTCAGGCATTTCCCACATGAGTTGCAACTTACGGTTTTTCACAAGTACAGGTGAGGGTGGCTGGTGTCTGTCGACAAAGAGATCGAGTTGAATCGATTCAAGTATGAAGGTCACATATGTGTCTTTGTCGAGAATCTGTTGAATAGCACATGTTCTGGTAGCACCTCTTGGTACCTTAACGATATTTGTCATACCAGTGAGTCCCCTTACTGTCTGAATCGCTCAGCAGATGCACCCTTACCAGCTCGCAAATTGTGTCTCCTGGTTCTCACTGTGGATTTGAGACTGTGCTGATCTCTTTTTTCAGCAACATCCGGGGCATAAAGCAAATGGAAGCATTTCTATTATTCACCCACAGAAATAATTAGTTGCTTGAGGCTGCAGGACTCTACGCAGCGCGCCAGCCACCTAATCTATCATTATCTCAAGTGCTGCCTGCCCTGGCGCCAGGAATCCTGTTAGGACCTTCATCACCCTCTGTCACCCTTTGGTGCTTCTAGTCGTTTCTTTCCCTCAGGACTAGTTAAGACAGATGCTAAGGTGTCAGGGAGGATTTGAAAATAACACTTTTCATAGCAGTGGTTGGAGCTAATGGTGTTTTTCATCTCAAAAATGTTTTACAAACATTAATTAAGCTGCTAGCTCCCTGGTGGGCTTAGACCAAGAGAATGCTCATGCAGAAAGTTGCTGTTTTTACCTCAAGCCAGAGGAAAGTCAAGGAAACAGAAAGTCTGTGGGCTTTCCCCTAACAGTTCTTTTCTGGAAGGCAGGTTTAACGTACCCTTAGAACTTTTGTGATGCTCAGAAAATGAAGTCTTTTGTGAAGCTTCATAAAATGGAACCCTTTAGAATGCTTTATGGAATGAAGTCTACCTAGTAAAGACCACCTGCCAAAAAGTATTTTCTGTTCATTGTTATGAGAGGATGTATCTACTGAGGTAGTGCAATGGGAAAATAGAATAAACTGCACACCTACACCAATTCTTTAAGACAATACTTAGTTCTCAATAGGAAGGGGGGTGGGAAACCCTAGCAGGTGTGAGTAAGGAGGAAGGATATGAGAGAACAGGAGATCCCCAAAAGCATTCTTTCCATTTCCTCATTCTGATGCAGAAATCCAAACAAAAGCTTTAGAAGAAACACCTGGAAAAACAATATCTCCATGTCAAAATGCCGAAACACAGGCATAAGGCGATGGCGACCTTCATTCATGGCCATTTTCATCTAAATTAGTGATGCTCAGTCAAGTGAAATGTTTACACCCTCCACGCCCCGCCCCTGCCCCAGAGAACATTTGACAATATCTGGAGATGAGATATTTTTGGTTGTCACAACTGGGGGTGGGGCAGGTGGGGTGATACTGGCATCTACTTTATGGAGGTCAGGGATGCTGCTATTAAATACTCTAACATGCACATGACAGCTGCTATCAAAAAGACTGGTCCACTTTCAGAATACCCACAGTGCCAAGGCTGAGGGACCTTGCTCTAAAGCATTACCTTGTCAGAGAGGTGTTTCCAAATCCAGTTGGACTTAGTGATATGCCATTGATATGGTTGACCCCAAAGCCACCCCACCCCCAACCCCAAGCAGGTTCAACATGGCAGCCTTTCCTACTACTTGCTCTAAGATACCTTCATTAGGGCCCGAGAACCCAATTTGTATACAGTCCAACTTGATGTTCCTAACTGCTACACTGTTGATTTTCTCGGAAGGAAACAGCCATACCTTTATTTTGGGATGATCCGGGCTCCTTTTAATTAGGGAGACACACACATTTCTACCCAAATATATCACCCAGTTGGTTTCATTTGAATAGGATCAAAGTCAAGTGCCAGATCAAGGAAAGAGCCCTCTGCCGAAACCGCTGCAGCACCTCACATGAACTTGGCCACACCGAGACTGTTGAGGATGGGGAGGCTTCGCATTCTTCTTCTGCTCCTTTGTCACAGAATCCTCTGTTGACCTACTTCTGGCGTCCTGCTTAAATAGTCATGTGTTGGAGTCTAAAGACATGCGGAAGGAGGGCATACGGGGCAAAGTCAAGGAGATAGACTGCACGAGCACAGAACATCTCTTTTCTCATTCACAAATTTTGCTTTGAAGCAAAAATAGATGGTTATTCCGACCACAATTACATTCAAGTTAAAAAAAGACCTGGGAACCACCCCTGTTTGGATTTCTTGTTTCATTACAGTCAACATTTGTATGCTATCTAAAATACAAAGGCTGCTAGAACAAAATTCTGGCCTTTGAGTTCAGTTAAGCAGGGAGATAAGTAATAAATTAGCCATCTGAGACAGGAGGCAGAAGAGACGTCAGGAATTGGGGGAGGGGGAACAGGAAGATACGGCTTCATGGTTACAGTCTCTGTTTGGGGTGATGAAGACATTTTGGAAACCATGGATAATGGTGATGGTTGTGGGGCCATTCTAAGAATGTTTTGGCCTGATCCATGGGAAGTCTTAGGTCCTCTCTCCTGTTAGAGGAGTCTCTCGTTCACCAGTAATGGGCCTGAATGAGTTTCTTTGTTGTGCTTCATGGTTGGCCACCTGCAGCCTAAGGGAAGCGTGGCCTCAGTGCAGACCTGGTGGGGAATGGATCCGGAGGGCCAGAGCCCATGCTGTGAACCACTTATGTTCCGGGCAGCAGGTTTTCTGGAAGGAGCTCTGACTGGCGCACTTCTGTGCTCACAACGTACCTATCACATCTAAAGCTCATAACCCCTCTTCCAAGATTTTTATTATCTCCAGTTAACTAAAGGGAAAGCTGGGCTTAAATAAACTGCCCCAAAGCACATGACTCTTCAATGGTCAAGACCAAAATATGGAAATGGTCAAAGGCAGATTTGAAAGACCCCAATACCAGCGCCTTATCTCCACTAATGCGGTAGATTAACTTATTGTTCAGTGAGTAGTTAGTTCCCCACTGCACCCATCTCCGTGGCAGTGATCATTCTCTGCCTGTTGATATGAACTTGGTGTGCATCTTGTCTTGGCCATGGAATGTGGGTCTAAAAGACTATGGGCCGGTTCTGAGTCCCAGCTTCGAGAGGCATCACGTGATTGTACTCACCTCTTCCTGGTGAAGGCTGTGTCAGGAGAAGATTGTAAACCGAGGATGAGAGCAGCTCAGTCACTCCCAGCCTGAAGCAGGACGCCATACCCTGCACGCAGCCAACCTGCAGGCCGGAGAGTACAAAATAAAGGCTTATCTTTATAAGCTATTGAGGTTTGCAGTGATTCATTATGCAACATTGCCTCGGCAAGAAGCATCCATATATTCCACATCGCCTTCAGAGATGGCAAAGGCTTCATGCACGAGGTAATATTTAAACAAAGTATTCTTTAAAATAATAAAATATGTCTTAATTACATTTTGGAAATAAATGCTTTATCTCTTTTCATTGTTAAAAGTTTGGAAAGTAATGAAAGCATTAAAAAGAAAGTCAAAGGGATTACATCTGTTAATTTTTTAATTTATTTTTTATTTAAATATAGGTGGTATACAATCTTATACTGAATATGTGAGTTTCAGGTGTACGGTGTTCGACATTATTATGTCTTACAATGTGATCAGCCCACTAATTCTAGTCATCATCTGTCGCCATGTAAACTTATCACAATATTATTGAATGTATTTCAATAATATTGTGTAAAATGTATTCTACTTTTCACCTATCCCCCTACCCTCTTCCTTCTGGTGGCCATCCCTTTGGTTTCCATTCGTATGAGTCTATTTTTGTTTTGTTTTTAGATTCTACATATAGATAAAACCATACGATATTTGTCTTTCTCTGCTTGACTTACTTAACTTAGCAGACTGCTTTCTAGGTCCGTCCATGTTGTCGTGAATGACAAGATTTTATTCGTTTTTTATTGCCGCACAATAACCCATTGGATATATGGACCACATCTTCTTTATTCGTCTGCCAATGGACACCCAGGTCACTTCCATGTCTTGGCTATTGTAAGTAATGCTGCAATGACCATAGGGGTATATATATGTTTTTGAATTAGTGTTCTCATTTTCTTTGGATAAATATCCTCAAGTGGAATTGCTGGGTTGTGTAATATAACTATTTTTATTTTTTTGAGGAATCTCCATACTGTTTTCCATGGGGGGGTATACCAATTTGCAGTCTTGCCAATAGTGCACAAGGGTTCTCTTCTTTCCATATCTTTACCAATACATGGTATTTGTTGATTTTTGATAATAGCCATTCTGACTGGTGTGAGGTCATTGTGATTTTGATTTGCATTTCCCTGATGATAGTGATGATCTGTATGTCTTCTTTGGAGTAGTCTTTGTATTAGAATCCTTTTTCTTGTATATTATGCCTGTATAATTATAAGGCATTACCTTTTTTATCTAACATCATCATCAGTGTGTGTTCTTAATGATTTTTTAAAAGATTTTATTTATTTTACTTTTAGACAGAGAGGAAGGGAGGGAGAAAGAAGGGGAGAAACATCAATGTATGGTTGCCTCTCCCACACGCCCTACTGGGGACCTGACTGGGAATCAAACCGGCGACCCCTTGGTTTACAGGCCGGCACTCAATCCATTCAGCCATACCAGCCAGGGCTGTTCTTATAATTTTTTAAACAATTTTAAAACCTTATTTTTTTTAGAGAGAGAGGGAGAAAAACATCAATGTGAGAGAGAAACACCAATCCATTGCCTCTTATATGTGCCCTGACCAGGGACCAAACCTATGGCCTAGGCATGTGCCCTGACTGCGAATCAAACTTGTGACCTTTTGGTTTATAAGACAACACTCCAACCAACTGAGCCACACTGGCCACACCCTCAATGTGTGTTCTTACATATGACCAATTATTCTTTGAAAACATAATTTGTAATAGTTGCATAATATTCATTACAGCATGCCAGAAGAACATTGTTTCATTCATTTGTTTAAAATTATTTATTGAGCACTTACTGTATGCTAGGCACTGTTTAAGGCACTAGGAAAGCAACTTACCAAGTAGACCAAGTCCTAATGTCTATCAATAGGTAGTTTACAAACAAATGGTATATCCATACAATGGAATACTACTCAGCAATAAAAAGGAACTAACTACTGATGTGCAGTACAGCATGAACCTCAAAAACACTATGCTAAGTGAAAGACAGACACCAAAGGCTATATAGGGTGCGGCAAAAGTAGGTTTACAGCTGTGAGCACACAAAACAGAGTTTATTCTTGTGTTATTAATTATTTATTGACCTACTTTCGCTCATGCCTGCATATTATAATTGCATTTCTGTAAAATTCTACATAATTTGAACAAATCTATAGTGAAGGAAGCAAACTATCATTTGTGGGGTAAGGGGAGGCATAAAGGGGAGAAAGGAATTACAAAGGCATGAGAAACACTTTGGGGGTGATGAAAATGTTCATTATTTTATTGTGTTCATGAATGTATACATATGTCACAGTTTTAAATATTTGCAATTTATTGCATGTCAATTATACCTCAATGAAGCTGTTTTAAAAGTCATAGGAGTAGAGTGGGGCTGACAAAATGGAGGATAGGCATCCGAGGGAAGAAAAGCACAAAGACATAGAGGCATTTATTTAATAAGCACACAGGGCTTCCCATCTAGTACTGGGCAATGTTCCAAAAGTTTTACAAATATTATTTCATTCTATCTTCATAGCATCCTCATGAGGTAAGTACTATTCATGTCATCCCCACCTTGTAGATACATAGATAAAAGCACAAAGATACTGAGTAACTTGCCCAAAGTGATGAGTAATCGTCATAGCTGAGCTTTGAATCCACAATATGATAACATGCTGCCTCCACTAAGAACATATTTGGTAATCTTTACAGCTATATTTGAAGAGCCACATGACTGTAGCCAAAACTGAAGGGAGAAGAGAGGAAGGAGAATAACGTGGAAATGTTGGTTGGGGTAAGTTCACTTAAGTATAAGAAGTCCAGTCATTTAACATGAAGATACATCAGAAGCCTTCTGAATGGTATCTGTATTTTGTGGGACTAATTTTCATTCCTTATCAAATACTAATGATTTCCTCAGTGGAACTCATCTGAAAGCAATTTTTCACCAGTCTTATAAAGGACTTAGTCCCCAATGCACAAACTGATCAGATAGTCTATTCTGTTCCCCAAGTAGCTTAAGAATCAGGTGACGTTACTCACAAAAGGAGTCAGGTTCCCTCGCAGAGCAGCCATGAGCGTTCACTTGTCCTTATACCCACTTGGGGGATGCAAATAGGAGAAAGGCAGAAGCACAAAGCAATGCCAGAGCTGCTGCTTTTGTCGGGCTTTAACACACATCACTTACAAAATCGCCTTTGCTTGCCTAAAACCCTGAGGACAATGTGGCTGGAAATTGATCTGTTAAAGGCTATTAACCAAAACAGTAGGCTGCCAAGGTTCTTAAAGTTTATACCAACTCCAAAATACACCTTTAGCAGCAGATACGTTAGGGAAAAGAGCCTCAATGTCATGTGTCTTCTTTTTAAAAAAAATATTTCATTGATTATGCTGTTACAGTTGTCCCAATTTTCCCCCTTTGCCCCCTCCACCTGGTACCCCCATTCCCTTCAGCAATACCTGCCTTAGTTCCTGTCCATGGGTCATGCATATAAGTTCTTTGGCTTCTCCATTTCCTATACTATTCTTAACCTCCCCCTGTCTATTTTGTACCTACCAATTTGTGCTTCTTAATCCCTGCAAGTTTTCCCCCTCTCTTCCCCTACCCTCTCCCTGCTGATAACCCTCCGTGTGATCTCCAGTTCTGTGATTCTGATCCTATTCTGCTTGTTCGCTTCGTTTGTTTCTTAGATTCAGTTGTTGACAGTTGTGAGTTTGTTGCCAGTTTAATGTTCATAGTTTTGATCTTCTTATTCTTAAATAAGTCCCTTTAACATTTCATATACTAAGGGCTTGGTGATGAACTCCTTTAGCTTTACCTTGGTTGGGAAGCACTTTATCTGCCTTTCTATTCTAAATGATAACTTTGCTAGATAGAGCAATCTAGGTTGTAGGTCCTTGTTTTTTATCACTTGGAATACTTCTTGACAGTCCCTCCTAGCCAGCAAATTTCTTTTGAGAAATCAGCTGATAATCTTATGGGAACTCCTTTGTAGGTAACTCTCTGATTTTCTCTTGCTGCTTTTAAGATCCTCTCTTTATCTTTAATCTTTTGCATTTTAATTATGATGTGTCTTGGTGTGGTCCTCTTTGGGTCCAACTTGCTTGGGACTCTCTGTGCTTCCTAGACTAACATGTCTATTTCCTTCACCACATTATGGAAGTTTTCTTTCATTATTTTTCAAACACATTTTCAATTTCTTGCTCTTTGTCTTCTCCTTCTGGCATCCTTCTGATTCAGATGTTGGTATGTTTGGAGATGTCCCAGAGGTTCCTTATAGTATCCTCAGGGTTTTTTTTTTAATTCTTTTTTTCTTCTTGCTATTCTAATTGAGTGCTTATTTTTTCCGTATGTTCCAAATTGTTGATTTAAATCTTGGCTTCATCCTCTCCACTGTTGATTCCCTGTAGATTTTTCTTTATTTCATTTAAGGTAAGCTTTATTTATACCTGGGTCTTTTTTATGCTGTTGCTGTACTCAGTGAATTGTTTTTTTTTAAAGATTTTATTTATTTATTTTTAGAGAGGGAAAGGAAGGAAGAAAGAGAGAGAGAAAAATATCAATGTGTGGTTGCCTCTCACATGGCCCCACTGTGAACCTGGCCCACAACCCAGGCATGTGCCCTGACTGGGAATCGAACCGACAACCCTTTGGTTTGCAGCCCACGCTCAATCTACTGAGCTATGCCAACCAGGGCTCAATGAGTTCTTCGAGCATCCTGATAACCAGTGTTTTGAACTGTGCATCTGAATGGTTGATTATCTCCATTTTGTTTAGTTCTTTTTCCGGGGTTTTGTTCTGTTCTTTCATTTGGGCCATATTTCTCTGTCTCCTCCATTTGGAAGCCTCCCTGTGTTTGTTTCTGTGTATTAGGTAGAGCTGCTTTGACACCCTGTCTTAGTAGCATGGTCTATCGTAGAAAAGGCACCTGTAAATTGTGTTGGGGTAGAGCCTTAGGTAATCACCAGGGCAGGGCAACCTGGTTCACTGCTTTGTTGGCTCGGTGTTCAGTGGGAGGGCTCAGAGAGCAGACAGTGCTGCTGCCTGGCTTCTGGATGTCTGCCCAGGACTCACCTTGTTTTCAGTCACTTCACTTTCTCCCCGTATGAGACTGGTACCTTTCCAGCTCTTGCCCTGAATCCCAGAGAGGGTGGATCTGCTATGTTCTAAGTCTGTGTGGGCCCTTTAAGAGGAGTCTCCTGAAAATCAACAGTTTCTTCCACCACCCCAACCCCCACTGATTTTTACAGCCAGAAGTTATGGGGATTTATCTTCCTGGAGCTGGAACCCTGGGCTGTGTGGTCTGGCCTAGGGCTGGAATCCCTTGTTCCTGAGGTATGCCCCCCAATTTTTATCTACCACATGTAAATGTGGGACCACCTATTCCACCACCTCTCCATGCCACACTGCGTCTCCACGCCTCTCCGCCCGAATCCATATCTCTGCCCCTCCTACTCATCTGGATGATTGTGGCTTCTTTAAATCCTTGTTTGTCGGACTGCTACACAGCTCAATTTTCTAACAGTTCTGGGTAATATTTGTTTTGAAGTCTAGTTGTAATTTTTTATGTAGTTGTGCGAGGAGGCGAAGCATGTTTACCTATTCCTCCATCTTGACCAGAAGTCCCTCTCATGTGTCTTCTTGAATCCAGGAACTCAGTGCTGCTCTTCTTGAGTAGCCTTGTGCCACTTCATCTGAGATCCTAGCTTTCAAATAGAAGATTCCTCCTAAGCCTTTTTGCCGTATTTTCATTTCCTGCCAAACATATTTCCAGAATGCTGAAGAGGTGAATATGCCATTAGCATGGTTTTTTTGAGGAGCTTAGTAAGTCATCATCCCAGCAGAGGCCTGGACGTTTTACTAAGCTTCCTGCATCAATCTGCTCTAGCTGCCATAACAAAATGCAATAGACTGGCCCAAACACTAGAAATGGATTTTCTCACAGTTCTGAAAGCTGGTAGTCCTGGGTCAGGGGGCTAGCATGGTCAGGTTCTGGTGAGAGCACACTTCCTGGCTTGTAGTCAAGATGCTTCCTTCTTCCTGTCCTCATGTGGCCTTTCTTCAGTGCATGTACATGGAGAGAACTTTTCCTCTTATAAGACCACAAGTTCTAGAATTAGGACTGCACCTTGTGACCATATTTAACCTTAATTACCTCCTAAAAACCCCATTTGCAAATACAGCCACGTTGGGAATTAGGGCTTCAGTATATGAATTTATGAGAAGCACAATTCAGTCCATAGTGCTCTCTCTCCTTCAGATTCTGTATTGTGTCCATTTTATATCGTAGACACCAGCATCTATGTCGCTCACAGTACAAAACCACCTTCTCCAACCCATGCGTTTGAGACTGTAAACTTGACACCCATAGACCACATTCAGCTTTCACGTATATTTCATTTAGCCTACAGTTTAAAAATAATTTTAAATTAGTCATCAACATTTAAAACTCAGAATATAGGAAATCATCATTTGCATTCTCAGTTTTTCCTGGGAAAAAAGTCTGTAAAGGGCTGTATTTTAGTCTTTGCATTGATCTTAGGAGCCCAAAGTCAAGCTTGTGTCCAGCAGCCGGATAAGCAGGGCAGGACCTTATGGAATCTATTGGGGGAGCTGAATTGCTTCTGGACTTGTTTCATTTCTTCCACTCCTAATTTTCTTCTCCCCCTTTCATCAAATTATCTTTTATTGTATCTTGTGGATATTTATAATCCACTTCAAATTTAGGAGGAGATAAATCCAGCTTATATATATATGTAAGGTGACCCCCAATACATTTTGCTGTGACCGTGAATGAATGAACATGTGCATGGGTGTGTGCGCATGTGCATTCTCAAAATGATCAAAGAGAATTCCTTATTGAATTAAAAAACATGGCCTTTGAAAGGCAACTTGCTGGTTAAGAAAATCTTGAGAAGAGCTAATATATAATAAGGGGGGAGAATATATCACTAATTAATTAGGAGTCTATAGGACCCTGTACAGTTTACAAAGCCATTTCCCATGTATTACCTCATCTATATTTCATATCTGCGAACCGTTAGGGAAAGGAGGACTCGATGCTTACAGCCGAGCCACAAAGATGGGCCGCAGCGCACATAAGCACATTGCTGGTTTATCCCAAATCTTTTTTTTTTCACATTTTTTAATTGGTGTTCAAGTGCAGTTGTTTATCCCAATTCTGACACAGGCCTGAAGGCACGGGCTCGTGGGGAATGCAAAGAGAGGAGTCAGGACTCTGATACAGACAGATCATCTTGAAATGTTTGTACGAGCCTACTTCCTGGCATATATAAAACACTGTATCATTCAAGGTGTCCTCATGTTAATGATCTCATTAGGGGCTCACAGCTAATATTATTTCCATTTAAAAAATGTGGAAATTAAAACAGTTACGAATGATGTGCCAAGCTGATTTGGTGAAAGACATAGTGGTAAAACCCTGGAGACCTGACCCCAAGCGCAGTTTCACTACGGCAACCTGGTCAGGGAACAGTCATGCCGCGGGACGCCAGTTGTTGTCATATAAAACAAGGTTATGAAAAAAATTCAAAGCTCCATGATAAAACAGATTTGAAAAGTTTTGAACCTTGCAAAGCTCAGAATTTTGCGAGACTTCTCAGAGACTTGAACACATTACCATCTGTCACCACGTTACAAGGTGGAATTTGCTATGTAGCATTTTCCCAAATCCTAAGACCATACAGGCTATTCTTCAGGGATGGGTCACACAATTAGTGTTCTTGAGGACGGGCTTTGAGAAACATTGTCCTACATCCGTCATGGGTTACATCTAGTCATATTGCAGCCCCATGCACTGTTCATTGTCAAGGCTGTCCGGGGATGCAGAATTAGGACAGAAGTTCATTTGAAATATGAGAATTCTTCTGTGTTCAGTCACTAGCACTCTCTAGGGAAGGGTCATTCTTCCCCACCTTATTAATGTCAGGCTTTACCATATAACTTGCTCTGGCCAATGAAATGAGAGTGGATCCAACTCACGTGACTTCTACGCAGAGGTTTTAGAGCCAGCGCGTGGCATTCTATGCGCATTTCCCTCTGTCTTGATGACCAGCCATGAGTCAGATAGGGAGCTCCATCAACCTGGGGCCTGGAGTGAGGACAACATGGAGCAGAGGTGTTGCCAACCAAACTATTCCCAATGATGAGAAATAATCTTTAGCTGTTGTAATCTACTAAGATTTGGGGGTATTTATTATTGCAACATAACCTATCCTGTCCTGACCATTATAATTGACAAAACACTTGTCACATAATCAAGTATTGATGTGGTATTTCTTCTGCAAACACTTATTTATATGCAATATTTTAAGAGTCATTAGGACTCAGTAGAAAATTCAGTGCTCCTAAATTTAGGTGATCTGTTTGTAATTTATTTGCCCTTGTCAATGTCACTGAACTCTACTTTCTACACAGCTCATCTTACACGTTTGATGAGACAATCATATATATAGAAGTATTTTAAAAAACTGGAAAGTGCTAAACAAAGGTGAGACCGATAAATCAATGTGCTATCCTAGGCTGGATTTCAGAGCTCCTGACTTGTCAATGAATAACAATGAACAAAGTGACCTCCAGGCAGGGAAGCAGAAATGCTCTTGACCCATGTCTACGGTTCCTTTTCATTGTATTTTATGAATTTTATATGAGACTTCTAAATTAATGAATATTAAAGTTTCTCCATTTCCTGTCAGGGCGCTTTGGGCTCTAAGTAAAGCAAACGCTGGCTCCACAGGCTTGAACAATAAGCGTATCTTTCATCTGATAAAACACCATGTCCAGAGGTCAGGTAGTTGATAGGTAAAGACTCAGCCTCTCTATGGCTCTCCATTTCACTAGCACCAGTTTCCTCCTAAAGCTGAGGTTTCCTTTTGGTCACTAAATGGCTGCTGGAAAAAATCATGTCTAGCACCTTCTGTGGTCACATCAAGCAAGAGAGAGGAGATATAAACACTTCAGTTGCACCAGCATTGTGAGTCCTTCAATTTACTGAGAACATGTGCCAAAAACTAATGGTGAATGAGTCAGCTAGGAGCTCAGGTGGGAATAACCGGATAAAATCAAGGTTTGTTAGGAAGAAGGAAAGGAGAAACAGACAAGAAACTAATGCTTTGCCAGGCAGCTCAACAGGAGAAAATCTAGCACCTCATGCATTTCTATAGACCTGTGAACTGTTTAATGTTCAGATTTGTAAACCTGATACTTGGGCAGAAGTAAAATCTCCTAACACTTAGCTCTGCCATCTGTTGCTGACATAACAATTTTACATAATATGAAAAATGCCAGATGGAATCTACACATTAACCATGTCCAAGATGTTTTATGCATCAACATACACAGAATAAAAGAAATAGCTTTGTTCCCTACACTGTTGAGCTCATAGTTATCCAGTTACAATTTCAGCCATTGATGGAGAAGGACGACCCCAGAGTTTCCTAATCACTTACGTTCCCTTGGTGGTTGGAAAGCTGCATCCACTGGTGGCCCCAGATTTCTATCCAGGACAGACCTAGAAGCTCTAGTTTGTTTAAAGCTGGGGGCTGGGAAAAGGAAGGCATACATATTGAAACTGTGTTTGCAAGGCCACTTCACAGTTTTTAGCTTAGAATTTATACTATGGTAAATAAGAATAGTATAGTTTTCTAAAGATGTTTTTATTTTTACTGTGTATAAGATTGAGAAAATACCACTTGTTCGTATCATTGAATGGGAAGTAAAGGAATAGCCGATGCTTTGAAGCAAAGGTAATGGAAAATGTTCTAGGAGGAATATTTCTGCCATAAACTTTCCACCAGCGAAAGGAACTTCAGCAAGTATAGGGAACAATGTTCCCATTTTTATTATAAAATGGTTCAAACATGTATTAACACAGAGAGTGATGTAACAGACATCTACATGCTCAAAACTCAAATGTTAACATTTTGACGTTCTCCATCTTTTTCTGATGTAACTCTTTCTCTTGCTGTAGAGATTACTACTATCTGGTGTCAGTCTTCTGTATACTTCATACTACCACCATATGTGCATGTGTCCATAATAAGACTGCAGTTTTGAAAATGATGTCATATGAAGTGTCATTCAGCAACTCACCTTTTTGTTAGTGTTCATGAGGGTTTACCCTTGTTTGTCTAGTTCTCTCTCTGTTGAACTGCTCTATAATATCCCATTACTGAGTGTAATACAATCTACTTAGCTATTCTTCTGCTGATAAATATTTAAGCTATTTCCATCTTCCCCCATTACAACACTACAGAGAATAATCTGGTGTGTTACTTCTTGGGTACATGTCAGGGAATTTCTCTAGGTTATAGATCCACAAAGGTAGAGGGAGAAATTCCATTCCATCGTTATTTACCAAGTAACATCTACACCAACAATGTATGTAGGTGCCTTTTTCTTCATTTTGCTAACCTGATGGCTATGAGGTGCCATTTTCCTGATAACTAGGGAAATACAGCAACTTTTCATGTATTTGGCATTCAGGTTTCCTCTTCTGTGAATTTGTTTCTTGACGTATTTTGCCCATTTTGTGGTATTTGTCTTTTTTTACCGACCTATAAAAGGTTTATGTCTTTTTAGATACTAACATTTGTTGACTGCATGCATTGCAAACATCTTCTTCCTGTCTATGGCTTAGCTTTCCAATTTTAAGGAGTTTTGTTGTTCCATTTAGGGTTATAATTTTAGCGTAGTAACATTTGTCTATTCTTTCCTTAATGAAGGGTTTTGTTTTCTTGTGCTTGTGTATGGAATCCTCCAAAGATTCAAGATTGTAAAAGATTTTTCTCCAGAAGTTTTCATGGGTTCCTTTTAAAAAAAAATGTGTTGATTTGAGAAAGAGAGAAAGAGAAAGATCAATTTGTTGCTCCACTTATTGATACATTCATTGGTTGATTCTTGTGGGTGTCCTGACCGGGGGATTGAACATGCACTGCAACCAGCTAAAGTACTCAGCCAGAGCTCATGGTTTCTATTGACATTGGGATATTTAGTCTGTTTGGAAGTTATTTTTTTGAAGTGTCAGTGACTTAATTTTCTTTCCAAAAGGGTAACTAATTTTCCCAGGCTCATTTGTTGGCTAGTGTATGATTTCTGCACTGATTTTGGGGGCGTTATCTGTCCTGCATCAAGTATTTATACATGCTTGGGTCTGTTTGGTCCAACTCAAATACTGTGCCATCTGCATTTGTACATCTTTTTCAATCTTGATATCTGGTAGAGCAATCCCTCTGGCTGTCTTGGCTACTGTGAGAGTTAATTTCATGTGTCAACCTGACTAGGCTGCGGGGTGCCCAGATTAAACATTACAGTATTTCGAAACATGTCTGTGAGGTGTTTCTGGATGTGATTAGCATTTGAATGGACAAATTTGTTGCAGTAGATTGCCCTCTCCATTGTAGGTGGGTATCACCTAATCCACGGAGGGCCTAACTAGAACAAAAAGCAGAGGAAGTGAGGATTTGCTCAGGCTTCTGCCCTTGGACTTGGGTTTCCGCCATCAACTCCCCTGGTTCTGAGGACTGGGATCACAGCACTAGCTTTCCTGGGTCTCCAGCTTGTAGACAGCAGGTCATGGGACCCTCAGCTTCTATAATCATGTGAGCCAATTCCCGATTCCTCATAATAAATCATCTTTTGTATCCCACGGGTTCTATTTCTCTAGAGAATCCTGACTATTATGGTCTCTTTTCTGTCCTATACAAAGATTAAAGTCAGCTTGTCAAATGCCATGGAGTCTCTGTTGGAATTTTTATTTCAGTTCTATTGCATTTATAATTTTGGGACAAGTGTCATGGTCCCCATCTTGTCTATTTTTTCTGTGAATCTGCTACATCTCTGCATGCAATCAGAAACTTTTTTTTTTACCTCCTTCAGTGTTATTTTGTAATTTTCCCCATGAAAGGTTTTTGACATCTTGTGTAAGTTTATTCTTAGGTATTTTGTAGTTTTTGTGGCTATGATAAATAAGAACTTTATTCAAAAAGATTTTCTGATTAGTTATACTCTGAGTTGGAATGCAAAAAATGTTAGTGTGTTGGTTTTGTATCCAGCACATTGCCAAACTTTCTTATCACTCTAAAATTTGTTTTAGATTCTCTTGAATTTTCTATGGAGATAATAATTTTGTTTACAAGTAAGAACTGTTTTATCTCCTTTTTAAAAATTCTTAGACGTCTTATTTCTTTGACTTATCTAGAACCTCCAGTGAAAAATTGACTGATGAGCTTATTCCTTTTAATTCTGATGTTCCCATTTTGTAGTTTTTAAAATGTGTCTGTGTGCCCTGGCTGGCGTAGCTCAGCGGATTGAGCGCGGGCTGCGAACCAGGCATCGCAGGTTCGATTCCCAGTCAGGGCACATGCCTGGGTTGCAGGCAGGCCACAGCCCCCAGCAACCACACATTGATGTCTCTCTCACTTTCCTCTCTAAAAATAAATAAATAAAATCTTAAAAAAAAACAAAGAAAGATAAAATAAAATGTGTCTGTGTACACATACACACAAAAAGTAGAACATTGAAATAATGCATCTCTTTCTAGGGTAAGTATTAAACCAGGACCCACTGACATGAGTGTTTCAAATTTATATTATGATTTAATACCTAGAAGAGCAGACCAATCAGTTACTCTTGTAGTTGTAATCAATATGCTAATTTGGAAAAATAGTTCTGTAATATTCAGTCTTCTCATTGCATTTTATTTATTCATATTTTCTTTGAACCCTTTCAGTAAATTTTATAACTTTCCTCACATAGGTTCATTTTCAAATTCAGGTTATATCTCAATATTTTAAGGTGGAATGTTGTTCCCTCAAGTCCTTATATATTTTTTGGTCATTACTTTGGGGAGGTCAGGGTAGTAGGTTACTTTTGTACGCTTATCTTTAAACAGTCATTTTATTAAACTTCCATAAAGGTAACCACTTGTCAGTTATTTTGGAGTTCCTCAATAAACAATTACATTGTCTCCAACTAATACTTTTTGTTTTCTCATGCTGAATAACAATGTTCCTCTAACAGAGTGGTGGAGAGAGCCTGGTTTTCTTTCCCGTTTTAAAGCGATCCTGCCTCCTATTTGGGTTCTTCGTTCAGTAAAGCCTGGGTCTGATTAAAGGACTTCATTTGTGTTTTGTCTGGATTCTCTAAGCAGCTGGTTCGCTCCCTGTGAAGACAACCCGTCGTGTGCAAACACATCTGACTCCTGGGTCTGGTCTCCACACCCCTTGGCACGGAGCAGGGAATGTGGTCAGGGCCAGAAAGAATCTGTCTTACGCTGGATTCTGGGGAGGCCCTAACAGATGGGGCTTGCTTCTTTCTGGATGTGGCCACGCGTCTAGACACTTCTCCTCTCCCAGAAGCCTGGAGTTTCTGCTCCAGCCCTGAGCAGACACTGAGGTTTTCCTCACATGCTGCTGCCTGTCATTGATCAGGACAAATGGACGTTACGGCAATTGCATCAGCTGGGCTCCATGTGGCAGACTGAGAAAGACTCTAAACAGAAATATTTACTTGTTATCAAATAAAATATGCAAGATCCCAATTTCCCACCAATCCTATCACCTGAGGCAAACGCCATTAACCATTAAGGGGGAGGGGACTGTGATGTACATACTACATATAAATACATGTATTTCTGTACTTTCTATGCTTTTCAGACATATTCTTGTTTGCATGTGAACCCAATATAAATATTTATTTTTTCAGTAGCTCTATAATTCTCCACTGTAAGGCCATTCTATAACCATCCTTTCCCCTATTAATATATATTTTCGGGTAATTTCCTTATATCTCGAATCAATATATATTTAGAATAGATTTCTAGAAATCTAAGTATCTATTTTTAAAATTCTGTTTAATTTGAAGAGATACTTTCAGCTACTCCATTCATGAATTTAGAATCTGGTCTATAAAGTGTTATGATGAGATAAATTCAGAACTTGAGAGTAAGTGTTTACAAATGTTTATCATAATTTAATATTTCCATGGTATCCAAACATGATTTTATATTTTATAAACGTACCGGACTAGAAAACTTTATTTAATAATAATAATCATAATAATAATGCTAAAACAAAAGAAATATGGAAAGGACCCATTTGAAGAATGGATCAAAACGTTTTTGCTGTGAAAATAAATATATTTTAGGAAAAGTTTCTTAAGAGATATATGAGGGGTAAGTATAAAAAATTGTTACAGTTTTTCAAACATTGTACTGAGGAAAAGTGCATGTTGTATTTAGAGCTGGGTGTGAGATGTGAACAGTATTGTAATACATTCTTATCAGGATGAAGAATAAAAGAACCCGTGAGCAGTCAATGAGTTTCCATTTTCTTTTCTGAATCCTTGCCACTAGCTCATATAGTCTATTAAAAGATTCAAATGTCTATTCACAAGTGTCTATTAATCCAAGTGTCTAACAACCAACAAGTTGGTTATTAACACACTGGTTGTTTCCATGTGAATTGCCCTGATTACTGAAGATGTGTATGTCTGTATTGGTGATATTGAGTTTCTTCTTGCTACTTATGTTGTTTGTGCAGTTTTTATTGATTTGGAGATTCTTTTTTCTGGTCTTTGTGAATTTCATATTTCCATTTTTGAGTTCCTCTATTATTTTAGAAGTATTTTTGTACCAATTTACTCAAGAATCCATGTACTTAGAGTGTGAAGAGTTGGCCTCCCCTGTGGACTTTAGTATCATTTCTTATTGGGCATTGCAGATTTAATGAATGGGTACAGGTTTTTGTATAGTTTCTTTTCTCCGGACTCTCACATATTGGTGACAACAGTTTTTATGAGAAGGCAATTTTCTTTCTCTTTCTCTGTACCTTTCCTCTTGTATTGTTTCCTCCCGGTGGTACCATATTTGCTGGACAGGTCCCTGAGGACAATTTGTTTCCCTTGGTAACACACATCGTGGTCCTTAGCCTGTCGATCCATCCTCCTAGTCTGTGTGATGGTCCCCCAAAATTGAAAATGTAAAACTCCTGTTTATTAAGTAGAGATTATTTGGAAAAGGAAATGTTTGGGATCCCCACGGGGTCAGCCTCTGATATCAGGACTGTTGAATCTCACAAACGATATTTCAGAGGCTTCCAGATCCGACTGGTTGCTATCCTCTGTCCATGAGTTGTTTCCACTCACCCCTTCACATCCTTTCCCGAAAGCCAAACAGCAGGTCAACTGAAGTCCTGAAACCGAGCCATCGGGGGTGTTGAAGCGCGGGTGATTGCGGACAGCCCCGGGAAGCTGAGCGTGCGTGTCAGGGCCATGGCTCATAGATTCGTAAACAACTGTGGGGTGGTGAGCTGACAGGGGGCAAATGCATGCATGGAAGCCAAGGAAGAGCTTCAAGTGATCGCATGTCAGTGCAGACAGCTGGGGGCCGAGGCTTGCTGACACCGCCTGCTGGAGCACAGCTGTCGAGGAAGGGGGGAGCCAAGTGTCACGGCCACAGGCAGTGCCAGCCCAACAGGTGAAAGCCCGGACAGAGAAGAGCCTGGAAGCTCTGCAGCACAATTGGGTTGTGTCCTGGAATATGCAGTCATGCTCTGGGCCCCAAATGAAATGCTAGCAACTATTTCTCTGTACTAAAAAACCCTCTTTCCATGTGTCATAAGTAATTAAGATTTAGGGTCTTGGGGCAGCCTCTTGAGCCACACTGGCCTGAGTTCTGGGAGTACCAAGGGTCAAAATGTCACACATGTCTTAACTGTGCTAGACTATAATCAAGACAAACTGTCAGATAAGACACAAGGAGTTATGCCAGAGACACAGAAAACAAGCATTGATCCAGGGTCAAACCAGCATGGCAAAGGTTGAGGAAGATGCTGCCCAGGACCCAGTGCTGGTAAATGGTGACATGGCAGTCACTTGGCAAGTCTGGAAGTCATATTGGAAAGGTGCAACAGAAAAAAAGTGGCTCAGGAGCTACAGTGTCGGGTACTCTGTCCACAGGCTTGTTTTTGGAGGCCCAAAGTCCTATCATGTTAGACAAATCTTTGTGCCTTAAGTGTGCATGCTCACTTATGAGCACAGTGTCTGGTGAATGAGGTGTGGCCTTTTGCTTTATGGGGTCTGTAGTTAAGTTGGACATAAAATGGTAAACCATTCTGATATGTTTCTGCTTATTTATTTAATAAAAATGCTCAGCGTTGGCTAAGGAGCAGAGAAAAAGATGCCCTCCTGTACAACCCGCAGGAAGGTAAACCGAGGCCTGTTCGTGGAGTCATGTGGTGACCAGGATCAAATCCTTCAAATGCTTAGCGCCTTTGACCTAGCGACTCATGCTGATGAACTTATCTCAGGGAAATGATCAAGGGTGTGCGCAACGAAGTGTAACTGAAAATATGTTCGATGCTGTGCAACAGCCAGACAGGAAAGCACTGAGGCAGGCGTGTGTGCCCCACGCGGTGCTCCTCAGCCCCTTGCTCTTAGTGCACCCAGGGTGGACAGCTCCAGGCACGGTCCCAGCCTCCTTCTCCATCATCGCCTTGGTGGCTCAAGGCTTTTCTGCTTCAAGACTTTCTTAAACGCCACTGAAGGCCACTCTGTCCATACCAGACAGAGCATAGAACTAAGGGATAGTTAATCAACGAACCACCCTCCATCAGTGGAGAAAGACATGGGTCACTGAATGCCCCCCAATTGGCCTTCCTCCATTGAGACCACTTTGGGGACTATTCTACGTGCTTCCTGAGGACTCCATGGGATTGAGCTCCACTCGTCCACTGTGATCAACAGCTTTCTAACCCACCTTCTGGGCTTTGCTCCTTTCCCTGATTCACTGTCCTTACTACTTCTGTTCTGCCCCTGGGATTACCTCTCATATAAATGGCCTGTACCCAGATCCTTGCCTCAGATCCTGCTTTCGGGAAATTCACATCAGAACTTGGCCACCTACCCCAGGAACCCTATGTGGACCCCATTCTAATCTCAACACCCCCAAATTTGCCCTGACTGGAGTGGCTGAATGGGTTGGGCCTTGTCCTACAAACCGAAAGGTCACTGGTTCAAATTCCGGTCAGAGTACATGCCTGGGTTGCAGACCAGGTTCCTAGTTGGGGCCATGCGAGTGGCAACTGATCAATGTTTCTCTCCCTCTCTTTCTTCTTCGCTTCTGCTTTCTCTAAAAATAAGAAAATAAAATCTTTAAAGGAAAGAGTCAATCTAAACATGAAAAATCAGGGGTAGATCAAGCACGGCACAGTCACACAATGGAGTATTATGCAGCCATTAAAATCACTTTGGATCCAAGGAGGAAGAAAGCATATGATCATACAATTACTTATACATGAATACTCATAGCAGATTTGTTTGTCATGGCCCCAAACTGGAAACAATCCAAATGTCTGTTAGCACAGGAGTGGATAACAAACTGTGCTATATTTGTACAAAAGAATACTATTCAGCAGTAACAAGGACTAACTATTGATACATGCAACAACACGAACCTCAAAATAAGT
This sequence comes from Tonatia bakeri, assembly GCA_004024845.1. Taxonomy (NCBI): domain Eukaryota; kingdom Metazoa; phylum Chordata; class Mammalia; order Chiroptera; family Phyllostomidae; genus Tonatia; species Tonatia bakeri. The sequence goes on from PVIA01001822.1 coordinate 140,134, forward strand.
ATGCTGAGTGAAAGAACCCAGACAAAAAGAGTACATAGTGTATGAGTTTTTAGAAAATTCTAGAAAATACAAACTAATCTATAGTGACAGAAAAGAGACCAGTGGTTGCCTGGGGGCAGAAGAAGGACAGAATGTACTCTTTAAATATGTGTGTTTTATTGTATATCAATTATACCTCATAAAGCTATCAAACATAAAAAATAATCTTGGATAAAAATAACGACATGATAATTATTCATATTAAATTGTTAGATCTTTAAAAAGCTAGTTCCAAATTAATGTGCAAACTATGAGACTAGATACCCATACAAGTTTATAGATTAGAGTAATGATGAAAATAACAAGGTCTAAAATGTTACTAGTGTTCATCTCAGAGTCTGGGGATTATAGTGATTTTATTTCTTTTATGTATCTATCTATCTTACAATTTTGTAACAAATATATGCATATATGGCTTCTGTAATGCTGAAAATCAATAGATAAAATACACGCTTCACAGACAACAGTGTGTGATTACCAGAGGGAAGGGGGTGGGGGTAATAGAAGGTAAAGGGGGCCGAATAGACGGTGATGGAAGATTTAACTTTGTGTGGTGGGCACACAGAGTAATATGAAGATAATGTGTCATTGAACTGTACACTTGAAACCTATATAATCTCTTATTAACCAATGTCACTGCAATAAATTTAATTTAAAAATATATCTAATTTTTCTAAATAAAAAACAAACACAGGGTTTCTTATGATACCAGCCAGAAAAATGGTAGAAGCTAATGATTTTCAAATTTAGCCTTTCTTTCTTTCTTTTTCTTTCTTTCTTTCTTTCTTTCTTTCTTTCTTTCTTTCTTTCTTTCTTTCTTTCTTTCTTTCTTTCTTCCTTCCTTCCTTCCTTCCTTCCTTCCTTCCTTCCTTCCTTCCTTCCTTTCTTTCTTTCTTTCTTTCTTTCTTTCTTTCTTTCTTTCCCTCCTTCTTTCTTTCTTTTACCCTTGGGGGTGTCATGAAGGTGTCTTGGGGTTTAGCCCAGGAGGAAAATAAAGATACACAAGAAGCTGTTTTCATTTCAGGAATAAATTTGAAAGTCTGAAGAGGGCCAGTTACTGATGCCTGGGCAGTTGTGGAAAGCTTTATCATGGAGACAAAAGTTTGTAGGAAAGATGAACCTTGACTAAGCAAAGACCAGAAGGTGGGTCTTCTAGAAGAGTCTGAATAAAGTTACTAGTGAAACCTGATACCCCCTGCAGCATCCCTTTCCTATTCCATTACTATTCAATTCCTCACCACAGCAGAGCTAGCCACTGCAGAATGGTCAGCCTGTAGGAGGTCTACACAAGATCCCTCAGGCCGTGGACCCTAAGGACTCAATAGCAGTGCAAGGGTGGTGGGGGAGGGGACATGAAGAAGGAGCGGGACTTTATTTCCCTTCACAATTTCCATCAGATTGCCTCGCCCATTTTTATGTGTACCGATAATATTTCCTCAAGATAATATGAATTTCTTTGCCAACATAGCTCTGAGGCCCTGCCGACCCTCCAAATAGATCACTGTTCTTATGTCCCTTTGAGAGCTGCCACAGAAAGAAGTGAACATTTGGAGAGGGCTGCCTTGAGTCATTGCCCTTGTGAGAAATTCTCCAAAGAGCCTTTTGAGTTGTCAAAAAGATCTCCTTGCTCTCTTTTTCTCCCAGGATCCTTAGCCACACCCTTGAGCTTGCATCAATAAACTCATATAACCATTTTGGAATCGACCCAGTTGGGCACAGGGAGGCAGATGACGTGAGCCACTTGTGAGACGTACATGAGGCAATGAGCTGGCTTTGCAGGGACTCAACCCAAAGTCCATGAGCCAACATGTGTTCCACGAACCAAGAGGAGGGAGAAAGGGACGTGCACAGGGGTTTACTGTCTCCTTGATCCTCATAATCCGAGCTCAACACTGGACAAAGTATTTTTGTAGCTTGAAATCTGAGTGAACTGTTTTCTTTTACGTCTGTGTCTCAAAGACACTTGAAAGTACGTGACAGTCCAAGGCTTGCCAAGGAAGGAAAAAGCAGCTCATTTGTCTCCTGGCTGCAGGGCTTTCTTAAATGACAGCAGGGAAGCAGTAAATCAGGTCCAGTGGGGTCCTACCCGTGGAGAGTTTGTCTCTGGAAAGTGTACTTCATGTCAAACGGTCATGGACGATTGAAGTTTAAGGGACTTGAAACGGTGTGTTTATCTGCTTGAACCTGGGCTCTATTAAGATAGGGAAGCGTCAGTCTAATCCACCCCTCCATCGGCAAACTCGGACGTGCTTTGGAAGATTTTAAAAGAAGCGTAGCTGTGTGCTCAGGAATAAATTTCTGATTTACTTGCAGAAAATACAAAGTTACTTTTATTCTCACTATAGAGAGAGACCGATCCTGTTAAAATCACAGTTTTAAATGTAGCATGTAGGACCAAGAAAAAGTGTCATTTGAATGCATTGATATTTCTCAGTTTAGAAGAGAGTGAATAGTTAAATTTAGCTTTATCAAGAAAAAAAAATGCTCCACTTATCCCTGTTCGAGGAATTTCAGTAACTTTATCACAGTGTTGGTATTTACGGCTTCCCAACCTTTCACGTCAAAGTCCATGTGGGAAATGACCACATACTCAGGGCACCCTGGGGTTAAGTGATGGGGCTGCATCCAGGAGACCCCTGTGGCCACCCCAAGGTGTGTTTTGGGGGCGGCAGGGACTATGTATGCACACCTGAACCACTCAGGACCGGATGAGGCGTGATGCTGCAGGTTGGGATATGTGACTAATCAGGTACTAGCCATCTTTTAGAGCTGTGGTTTCAACCTAGGCTGCACATTGAACTCACCTGAGGAATTTGAAAGTTCTGGTCCGGGGCATTCACCCCAGCGATCCTAATTGAATTGGTCTGCAGGGGAGTGGCCTAGACACCAGGGGTTTTAAAAGCTCCCCAGGTGGTACTGAGGCATGGCCACCATAGAGAAGCAGTGTTAGAGCGGCCCTCCCCGGTCTGTGTTTGCAAATAAAGTTTTATTGGAACATAGCCACCCTTCCTTTACATATTGCCTGTGGCTGCTTTCCTATGGTGACAGCTGAGTAGGCCAGACAGATACCTTATAGCCTGTGATGCCCAACCTAGTCACTATCTGATCCTTTACAGACAATGCTTGCTGAGTCTGCATTGGAGAGAAACTTCTGGAGAACATTCAGTGTGGCATGAAAAATCACTTTAGATCTTTGCACAACGAAGGGGCAGAATTCCCTTATGGGACTCGGACAAAATGTTCATAGCACGTAAATATCACCGTACTGTGAATGTAAATGAGCCTTCGTAGCTGGTCCTGTTTTCCGCCTTTGGGAGCAGTAAGGCAGGAACAGCTAGGTGGCTTCCGGTTGGTGCAAGCAGGGACCTGCTCTTCAGAAGAAGCGATCCTGATAGGAAAAGGCTGACGCAGAGAAGAGCCAGGAAACTTCAGGTAATAGTTTGGAGGGTTTGGAGCAGGGGGAGGGGGATTAGAGTGCTGTGACCCTGTGACGACTGTCACTGTAGAGGAGGGTGATTCTGGTAATTTTGAGAAATTTGGCTGTGTGCTCTAAATCATATCCTCCTTAGTCTAACAGGCTTCCGTAAAGTTCTCTATGGTTTCCATACTTTTTTAGATATCAGTTTAGTCTTTTTGCAACGGGACTCTGCACTGTGACTGGCCCCAGTGGAAACTGGAAGTATTTGGGCTACAGGGTGAGTGTGTCTTAAAACCACTCGTCTTCAGCAGCATCGTAGAACCTGATGGAGAGCACCCAGGAAGTTGGCAGGAGGAAGTAAAATGGGAATAAGGCAGAGATCTGAAAGCTTACAGAAGAGCAATGTGACATCACTGGGTCTGTTTTCTTGATTCTGAGCTTGAAGTAGCTCCCACACGTCATGTAAAGTAGCATCTGCTTTGCTCCTGGTCACTGGGGTTCAAGGCTGCAATATTCTTACATCTCCACTGTGAGGACTGGGACACCAACCCTGATGACAGGACAGCCCAAGCTAGCATTGTCGCCAGAGTAACAGCCTCAGATAACCCCCTTTCAGATCTCAGGTTTTGGGCACCTAGAATCAAGGCTTCTCAGGGGTGGAGGAAAGGAACTGGAATGAGTACAAAAGCTGCTCAGGAGAAGGCTTTCTAGAATTATCAGCAAACACGAGTCCAATGACAAAAAAAATAAAAATTAGTAATGAGTTTAATGGCTTATTTAAGGGAATACAGTCCATGGGTTGAGGGAGTTCAGTGCTTCAGAATCAGAGAAGCTCTCTTCCTGAGGGATTCCGGGCAAGAGCGAGTTTTGTAGAATATTAGAAGAGGCACCATGGAAATGGGGCAGGATGGGCTAGGAGGTCGGAGATTTCTTTATAAGGCAAGCAGGTCCCATTTTCTAGGGTAAGGTAAGCCAGCTAAAGCTGACTTGGACAATTGTGACTGGTGTGTCTTAGGTTTCCTTGACAGGTGTGTCCCATAAGTTCAGGATGACTTAGGTATAGATTGGTGACATGGGCTGGGCCACAAGGATGGCCTCCATTTTGTGGGTCCCAATAATACGAATTGACTTTATCACGCTCCACTCTTTCCCTGGTTTTTCCATACTTCCAACAAGAGCAGAGTGGCTTAGAAGCCTGCATTTCTGAAGACCCTGAATGATCTGCTGGACATGGACAGCTGTCAGCTGTAGAGCAAGGGGTCAAATGAGAGGCCAGAGGCACAAAGCAGATCTGGGCTTCCAGCATCTTGCAGAGCCACCAAGAAACCAGCTAGCATCATTGTCATTTATTCATCGTCATCATTATCGTATTGCTGTAGACTGAACCCTGACAGCATCTAACTTAGCAAAGTATTTCAGGAAAATATGAACAGCAAATGCGCACACACAGGGTATATTTTACAAATAGAATCCTTCAGTTTCCACTATTTTCCCATTTCTGTCTGTGCTTCATTATCTCTCTATATATGCTTATCTTATTGTTTCATAAACACTAGAAGTCTTCAAGATCCAAGGACAATCTGTATTTGAAAAAGGCCATTTAAAACAAATCCACCTGAAATAGGAAGCAAGTATCATGAGTAAGTATCGAAAAAATGGATTGGACCAAGATTTTAGTCTCAAAATAAAAGTAGGAAAAGAATTTTTATACACTCTCACATATTAAAAATTCAGGATATATTTGCCATATATTCTTTTTTTTTAAAGATTTTATTTATATTTAGAGAGAGGGGAAGGGAGAACAAAAGAAAGGGAGAGAAACATCAGTGTGTGGTCACCTCTCATGTGCCCCCTGCTGGAGACCTGGCCCGCAACCCAGGCATGTGCCCTGACTGGGAATTGAACCTGCGACCCTTTGGTTCTCAGGCCGGCGCTCAATCCACTGAGCCACACCAGCCAGGTATTAATTCTTAAAATAAACAACAATAACACATGTTGATTTTTCTTTTGACTTAACTGTTCTGGGAAAATACATGATAGTTTTGCATGGCTGTGTATTCACAGCTGACTTTCAGGCAGTCACAGAGAAGGTCACCTTTACAGTAACATTTGAAGGTTGCATCAGTTTCTTCCAAAGACCTCGTAAAGCCCTTGATATTAAAATCTTTTCTCAAACCGCATATTCTGACATGGTAGGACAGAAAAACTTATTTTCCCTCTACCCTTCTGTGTTCTTGGCTGAGATGCCCCCTCTCCCCAATAATAAAAAACAGATTAACAAGGAAAAAAACCAAACAGAAATTTAATAACATGGATACCTCCTGTGTACTTGGGAGAGACCCAGCAAAACTGAGTAATTCCTGAAATGGCCCAAGCCCGCACCTACTTCCCATCTCCAGCTAAAGACAAAATAAAGATGTCGAGCAGTGGGGAGGCCAGCTGTGGGAGGTTGCCAGGAGAAGCACAGTAAACAAGAGTGAGGTTGCCTTCTCCATTGAGAAGAGTGTCTCTTCCTGACACACCAGGTGCAATGCCCTTACAAAGAGAGATTCCCCTTATACATATAAACTTCCCTTAGAAAAGAGTAAATTCTACTGCTTTTAGAGCTTCTGTTGTATCTGCTTGTTCTCAAAAACAATCAGCTCAAAATAATCCTTATGCCCAAAAGGCATACTTTGGGGTGGCAAATTCTGTTACCCTCCGTTTGGAGACAAGGATGGGATTGCTGCTGTTAGCTGAGAAGCAGACGTGAGGCATGGGCTCTGAATGACTTTCATCCTGGATAGTGCATTTGCATACACGCAGGGTAATCCATTGCATCCTTGCTAATGTTCTCTTCTTCCAATGTTAACTATCAGATTCTCATCTTGGCTTTGCCGATGGTTTGAGCCATTGTCCTGCGTCATGAGCCTTGTCAACTTCATGTTAGCAAGCTTTGTGGTTTCAGTTTAACGACGGTTTGCGTTGCATCATTCGGTTTTACAACATCCACGTTCATTGGCACAGTTGTTTACCAGGCTCCTTTCCTAGATTTAGAACTTTTTAACACAGACAATGTGACTTATTTATTTTCGAGGGCCACTGACTGCCGTAAAGTAGGCGCCAATTAACATTAGCTGAATTTAAAGGCTTTTCCTTTAAGATCTTCAAACACTGAGTAGCAAAAACACTGCCACAATAGGCAGGGATGTGCCTTAGTATCAAATAAAGAGGGATGCTTAGTAGGGGACAAACTTTATTAAGCACTCAATTGAATATATATTTTCAATGTTGTTTTGATTTTTGCTTCTCTATCCAATCTGTGAGTATTTGCATAATAACTATTTGGACCACAAGCACCACTGAGATTAATTACCAGCCTCCTTAACGGAGGGGCTGTTACTTATTTATCTTCTACCTTTTCACTTAGTAGCTTCATCTTCCAATATTTCCAGGCCATCTAGAAGAGACTTTATATTACCTAAAACCTTGTGTGAAAGTCTTAAGTGACCAAAGTCATTTCTAATGATCTCTCTCTCTGCATTACAATATGTCAATGTTGATGATAATAAAGATTCAAAGTGCCCCCAAAGAAAGAGTATTTGCCAACCTGGGCACTCTCTGTACTTGCTTTCAGTGGGAGCTATTTTAATGTGCTGATTCCTTTCTCCAGCCTCCTGGAGATTCGTGGCCATTTGGCTCACTTGCTGACTCTTGCCCTTCCAAGAAGCAGCCACAACTGTGAAGCTCTCTAACAGGGAAAGTCAGTTGGTCTCATTTAGAAGGCCCCTTTTACAGGTGAGGAAGATGGGAGATAATAATCCTCCCGCAACCCCAGGGAATTTAAATACCCAAATTAAAAAGCACATTAACTCTTTGTTCAAAAGAAAAGCAAAATGTCACACGAGGCAGGAGAAAATTCAAATGCAGTGTAGGCTAATGAGGGAACTGTAGCCTTTCACTATTTTGTTCTGGGAGCTTTTCAATCAGTTAGCATTTGCAAAGCTTCTGAACAAAGACAGTAATTACCAAATAAAAATTGCCTCCTGTGCATTGCTTGTGTTCACGGTTCGGCATAACCGGATTTCTGATCCTTTTATTCCAATAGGAATTACCACTCCTCCATTCACTCTAATGACCTATTCATCGCAGCATGAAAACAGCTAAAATATACCAGCAGAACACGCCGCCTCTGCAACCCAAGGCACAGAGAGCAGGAGTTGGCTTCTTCCAGCAGGCGCAAGCATAACAAACAGGCTCTGGAAAACTACAAATCAAACAATAAAAATTCTTGAATAATTGTTTTATTTGTTTGGCTCAGGTGATTGGTTGCTATCTCACAAAGTGAAGGGTCTCCAGTTTGATTCCTGGTCAGGGCACTTGGCTGAGCTGTGGGTTTGCTCCCTGATTGGAATGTTTCCCCATCTCTCTTTTTCCCTCCTTTTCCCCTCTCTAAAAAAGAAAGAAAATCTTGTCCTGGCTGGTGTGGCTCAGTGGATTGAGTGCCAGCCTGCAAACCAAAGGGTCTCTGGTTTGATTCCCAGTCAGGGCACATGCCTGGGGTGCGGGCCAGGTCCCTGGTAGGGGGTGCATGAGAGGTAACCACACAATGATGTTTCTCTCCCTCTCTTTCTGCTTCCCTTCCCCTCTGTCTAAAAATAAATAGAATCTTTGAAAAATAAACAAATAAGTAAAATTTTAAAACAAATCATTAAAATCTTAACAACGAAAACAAATAGTAATTATTTGGTTCCACTTTTTTTAACTACTCTGTATCTTTTGCCCAAAATTAAATTAATTCTACTTTGTATATGGTCAAAAAATGTACATTGTAGTAAGGAATTTATGTTTAAATAATTATCTGTGGCTGCTACTCATAAATTCATACTTTCTATTCCTTAGGGGTATATATCTATCCATATATATATCCTGGATATCCCTATATATATATATATATCCCTAAGTGAATATCTGTATTCATTTTATCAGAAACAACCTAACTGGTGGCAACCCATCTGCAATTCATTATCATTTTCTACCCTGTATCCCGTGCTTGAAATAAATGTATGTATACATATAAACCACACATCAGAATGCTAGAATAGTATTCCAAAAGGGTCTCTACAGAAAATTGAAACCATCACACAGATCTTTATGTTGCAGTATAATACAGGGCATATTCAAATGTTGGCCTGAGACAGTCTACAAGTATAATTGTTATAAGACCAGTTCTAGCCACACCTTTCTCATTGGTTAATATCACATTATGTCCTCCTAACGGTGGGAGCTTAGCGATTAAGCCCTTTGACTTTGGTTATCAACATTGTTCCACTGGACACTTGTGTTAGCCAGCAATACACATTGGTTTGTTCCAGATAGACACTGGACATGGTGACCGCTTGGCTAACATGGATGCGTAGCTATAAAAGTGGGCTCTTGAAAATGGCACTCTCCAAAAAGGTGGGAGACTTGTTTCTACGCCCCAACCTGTTACTGTCTGTATATGTCAGTAACTCCGTTTACCTCTCTGAACGTCAGGATGCTATTGTGAAAAGATGGAGGAGGCAGTTGGTCCAAATCATTCTTTGTCTCCAAGTGTGTTTCATGGAGAAATGATCTGCTGCGATACGTCACTATCTGTTCACTATACTCTTCTAGAAGAATCAAGCCTCTGGGAATTCCTGCAATAAATTAAGATGTGTTACCTTTTTAACGCAGCATTATGTGAACTTATATAACCACAGAATTCCCCTTTTCTTCTTTTTTTAGTGGAAGACTCGTAACATCGCTACTCTGTTTCTCACACCCACTTGGGGAAGCACTAGACTAGCTCGCTTCCAGAGCTAACATTCTATGATCTAATTCCAGGCTCTGTTTTCACTTTGTGGACCAATGGCAATGGACCTCCATCATGGCCAACTGCTGGAGTCTGAGAATTTTAAAAAACTCAATGCCTTTCGTTCTATCTTTCAATATTTATATGGGCAGAAAAGATCTCTCCTTCCATATCCCTCATCCTCCAAACACATGCAAAGTGTCTGCGATCACCAGGCCCCTAATCATGTGAACCCAAATTGTACACATTTATCTTTGCTTGTGGTTCCTTGGTAGGATGTAGATAAAGGGTCAGCCCTGAGTAATCTGAATGTATAGGAAGCAATAACGTTTTGCCTGGTCTAGTTCCTGCCTTTTGAAATCAATGCAAATTATACCTTTAAAAACATTGACACCTATACCATCATCTCCACTTTCAATGGCCCAGCATCTCACTGATCTTGCCAGGACTTTGCCTGAACCTCTGTTTTAAATTCCAACTGCTGCCATGTTTGCTAACTCCCACTTTTCTCATTCTGATGCACCCAGAGAACAACTGTCAGCCGCCACCCTTAAAATAGCAATTTGCATACTCGAAGTCTAAATTTTCCCTCAGCCTTCTTTCTTCATTTCATTTGCCATTTTTTCTAGAGTTCTGCCATCCTAACTTTTAATGGCTTTGATTGCTTTCTCTGGACTCTCTCCAAGTTCTGCATCTCTCCTTTGGACTAAAAGTTCTCAGTTTGAACACAGTGCTTCCATGGAGATATGACTAATAATGCAGTGGCTCTTAAATCTGGCTGAACATAAAATTAATTTTTTGAGCTATAGAACACTTAGCTCCACACAGCCATGTATGGGAAGCATTCATTTTAATTATCAAAATGATTTTCAGTGCAATGGCTTCCTTCCAAAAGTCCAGGCCCATCTCGATTGTTACCTGTTTGGGAAGCCTTTTTCTGACCAATGCAACTCAACTTAAACCACACCCCTCACAGTTTATAAGTCCCCTCGGGGTCTGGACCATACTGCATCACATTGCTAGCCATGTATAGTATCATACCCTTCAGAAGGTTTTAGATTGTGAAGTCCCTTACTCTTGTGTTTGTCTTCCAATCCCAGCACTAGAAATGAATCAATTTGCTAGAACCAACATTTGGAACAAGTGCTCACCATATTCCTCTGTATGCATTTCCCACAAAGCAGCAGCCAAAATGGAGGCCCCTTCAATTGTGAGGAGAGAACAGTTGTAATCTGCCTACCACCACCACATGATGTGGCATAAAATAGCTATTTCTTTTTACTTAAAAAATTTTTTCCAATGAAATTTGAAGCTTTCTGAAGATGGGTGTTGTGTCTTAGAAGTGTCCTCTGTTGGGTAGGGTCAGGGAGACTCAAAGAGAGTGTTGGCTTCTTTAGCAGTATGTGCCTGAAAAATTCAAGTCCAACTGCAAATGAGTCAGCAGAGTTTTCTGGAACAGCCAAGGAGAGGATTCTTTCTTTAGAAGGCTATTTATTTGGTTGCTACATAATAATGTAGATTAATTAGGAGTAAGAATGAGTGAAACTATTTGGAAAAAGTGATAGCAGTTTGAAAGCTTCACCCACCCATTAACCTCATGGAGGAAGGAACATAACAGTTCCACACAACTCATGTTTTGGAGGGAGAGTAAGAAAGTGACATCAACCTAAATGTGACTCCAAAGCCTTTGACCATATTGACCCTGATATCAGCCTTCTAAGGTCAAGAATTTTTAAAAAGTGAATTGTTTCAACATTTAAACAAGCCCTAGGTATTTGGAGCTACATAATTTGTTCAGTGTGGCTCCCAATATTAACATAACAGAAAGGCAACAAGTTCATATGGCTTAGAAACATCTTTCCTCATTTTCTAAATGTTTTCATATCTGGCAAAATGACCAGGGTGGAGAGTGATATTTTCAATCTGCTTAAGATTCAAACTGAGTTTACAGTGGTTACTTGAGAAACTCTAGTCTGTGAAGTCCACTTCTGTCACATGATGTTCTTGGATGTTTGCTCCTTAGGCTATTTCTTCTCTCTTCTTGGTCATCAGTTGCTTCAACTCTACTGGACCATTGCCATGAACATACACACATTTTCATGTATTCACCACCAATTACCAACCCACAGCCAACTTTATCTCATCCCTTGAACTATTCTGAGGCACTTTCCAGAAATTATATTGTTTTATCCATCAATAGCTAACCATTTATCTCTAAAAAATAATGATCATTTTAAAATACACCGCCATGAATGGCATCATCCCACCTAAAAATATTAGCATTTTGAACAGTCTATTTCTTAGGAAGAACAAGAAACCATACTAGAAGCTGACCAGAGAGCAAGAAAAGATCACCTGGTTCTTTTCTTTGAACATTTACTTGTCAACCATCACCTGTCTACCTGAAGAGGGCCTGCTGCTCTATGTGCCTCCCCTGGGGACAGTGTGGCATTTGGGCACGAAATAAGAAGACTGAGATGTCATCTCTTTTCATTCCACAGTCTGGAAACACTGATTTCAAAGAGCAGGTTTAAGGTTATTGTTCCTTTGATTTTTAAGAGAAATATATACTGATCATCTTTAAAATGAGAACTTACAACAAAATAACCTTCCCTTAAACACTGGCTCTGCAGGTTAAACAAAACGGACCATTGTGGTGAGGTTGGCTTTGTAGAAGGTTCGTGGTTGAGTAGAAAAAGAAGGCGGGCAGATCCCCGGGAGTTTTCACAGGGTCACATGTTCAGCGGGTACCACTGTTTTTTTTGTGTGTTTTTGTGTTTTTAGCCAAAGAAATCAATCTTAAAAGATCCTACTTTTTTTTAACACATATCAATTTGGTTTGCTTCTTTTAAAAAATATTTTATTTATTTATTTTTAGAGGGAAAGGGAGGGAGAGAAACATCGATGTGTGAGAGATACATCCATTGGTTGCCTCTGGCATGCCTCCAACTCAGGACCTGCCCCACAACCCAGGCATGTGCCCCGACTGGATATCGAACCAGCAATCTTTAAGTTGGCAGACCGGCACTCAATCCACTGAGCCGCACTAACCAGGTCAATTCAATTCTGTTTGCTTCTTAAAGAGCATGGTTAAGATGTATGGAGGGATTATAGGCTGAGAAAATCCTTAGTCTTGAGAAAAGCCCTAAAGAGGAAGGGGGAAGACCTCAGGCACCAAGATACCCATCAGCATTAGAGAGAGGTTGTCTGGCAGCACGGACAATCCATCACCTTCTGTCAGCCCCTAAATTCGGCCTGGCCCCTAATGCAGCCAAAATAAGTGTGAATGTTTTTGGTTTCTGAAGTGAGCCTCCACCCAGGTCAAAACACTCTGTAAGAAGGATCGCCTGACCCCTGGCATTCCGAATTCCACACTCTGAGGCTCCCCTTTTCAAGAAGCAGGGACTCATCAGGTCTGCCTGTCAGCATGGCAGTGGTATCACTGATGTACGCTCTAACAGAGCTGGGCTTCTCAACCTTGGCACTATTGAAATTTGAGGCCAGGCAATTCTTTGCTGGGGCAAGGGGGGCTGTTTGTGCACTGTAGGGTGTTCGGCAGCATCCCTGATGTCCACTTACTAGACACAGGTAGCACCGTTCCCCCTCAAGTGTGACAACCAAAACGTTTGCAGACATTTCTAGATGCCTTCTGGGGGCAATATCGACGCAGTTGAGAATCACTGAAACAGAAATGGTTTTGAATCAACTGTATGAAATGTCAAGATTGCTAAGGGATATAAAAATGGACTATTTTAGGTGTCAAGTCTGAAAAAGAACATGTACCGTCATCAGTGGGAACAAAACGGTGCTAATAATGAAACAAAAAATAATAAACAAAAACTACTGTTGCTTCGAAATATCCTCTGAAGGAAGTGAAATGTTATAACGCGCTGCTCTTTCGCCCGTGGTGATGGCGATAGCAGGTGTGGTGAATGACAGAACCCGGACCCTGCTCTGGGTTTGCTGGTGAGAACAGCCTCTGGCGGAGGGCTGCAGCTGCCCCGTGCAGTCTGTCCGCTGACAGTCTTCCCCAGCTGCCCCTGAAAATCTCCACATTGTTACGGCCTGAGTATTATAATTACAGAGACAGGCTCTGAGAGTCAAAAATGAATCTGCTTGACCAAAGGAGCAGAATATAGAATAGCCCAGGAAATTTTAACTGTTGCGGTTTCAAAGTACTCACAAGTGTCATAAGGAAGGGTTTTAGAGATGATTCTCAACTTGTCAGAGGCCCTGTGATTTTTTTCACCCACAGCCATGTAGCAAATCCAACCCGAGTTGAAGCGTATTATAGAAACCCTCTTTCTGAGCCTGGGTTGTTGTGTGTGACAGTCAAAAAGAATGAAGTTACGTATGTGTGTGCATCCTGATCACTACATACATGTGAATACATATGTATGCATATGTAACATAAATTAACCTCAATAAGTGCCTCAGGTGATGAAAGTGATGAGGGTAGTTGCAAATGTTAAGCACAAATTGGGGTTGAGACACCGATCAGAGAAAAGTGATCTGTAATGCTGAGAAAGAGCCATCTGTCATGGCTGGAGGCTCAAGCTGAGAAGACATAAGTGTGGAGGCCCCAGGAACAGATGGGGAGGCTAAACCCCCACCCAGAGCAGAGGGTCCAACAGCTGGGACTGATTATTCCAGATGGCTGACTGTTACGTCATGCGTCAGATTACACCCAAGTGAGCAGCTACGTTCCAGGCAAGCTCAGGCTAACATGGAGGCGCTTCACAGATGGCGTCCACCTTGGAATTCCATGAGGGATAAAAACACTGGTCAGCTCTGCCTTGTTCTCTATGGAAAGAGCAGAAGGAAGGGGTATAAGCTTTTCCCTGCTCTTATTCTTTTTTCTTTCTCCAGGTACCAGTATATGGGAGGAGACAGGAAAAGAAATTGAGCTTTTAAAGATGCTTATTCACTCTGTCTTTGTGCTCTGTTTGCTCTCTAAATGACATTGTAGAGGGAAATATAATGAACTTTCATTTATGAAATTCAACCCACCAAAGTGATTCCATAGTCCAAGATGTGGGGAAAAATTTTTCTGAGGGTGAACTTGATCCATTCATTCTCCTGAGTGATACCACAAGTACTTCAAACAATACATACATCAGAAGCTGAACTTGATACCTGTCCCTCTTCAGTGTTCCCTTGAAGTCAGAAACAGCTCTTGGTAGCCACCAAGCAGTTATGGAGTCTTGTAGATTCTATCTCCTCAGCATCTTGGGAAGCCATCTTGGCTTCTCCATTTGCATTGTGATTGCCTTAATTCCAGCCTTCATGAGATCCTGCCCAGACTGTTAAAATGGTTTTTTTACAGCTGACCTCTTTGCTCCAACGCATTCTTTCCATAACTTCTGGAATCTTTTACAAACCCTTATCCGTTCATATTATTTTCCTGTTTACAACTATTGTATGCTTTTTCCATTGTCAAAGGTTTTTAACCCTATTTTTTTGGTCTCGACAGACATAGCACAGATGAAATTCCTCAGAACAACAGAATCCTACAGGCATAGACAGATTTTGACCAAACCCTTTTTTTTTTTTTCAGGGAAATAACGCTCAGCACCATGAGTCAAGACGCATCATTACAAGGTATGGTGTAGATTATATAAACCAGACAGTGAGCGCAGTTGCCTGTATGCTACGTATAAGACATCACCTCCGCGTCACAAAAGGATATGTGTTGGTAGCAACATTGATTTCTCTGTCTTGATCAATGTACTGTGGTTATAAAAGCTGCGACCATTAGGGGAAGCTGGTTGAAAGGTATCTGGGAGCCTTCTGGACTGTCTTTGCAAGTCTTCCATAAATCTAAGAACCTTTGAAAATGTTACTGTATTACCTATGTTCTCGATGTTATTTAGGTCTATTCTATCTGAATAGTGGAAATACCGTATGATGATGTGCTACTGTCCATTTCTTCCTGTGCTTCTCTCCCCAAGTTCACATTCAGCGGTACCTACTTGGTAGTTTGATATCAGACAACGTGGGAGTATTTGTACAGTGACAACTGGTAAATATTATAAACATCTATCAGCATAGCAAAGCAGCCAGATATTATTCTCTCTGCCTGAACAGGAGAAAGATATTGGTAAATATGGGTTGTCAGGAGAGGGAGGGAAAAGAAAAAATGCCCACTGTGAAAGCTAGCTCCCCCTTTCCCTGCAAGGGCTGTACCTCCTGCCTAGAGCTGGTTCAGGGCCACCGAGCAAGCTGGTCACAGACATATGGCCGAGCCCCCCGGGCTGCTCCAGGGCTCTGGGAAGGAAGGATTTGTACAGTAGAGTTGAGAGTGGAGACAGTGCAAGCTAAAGGCGAAGATTCCCACAATTTTAGCCGTTGTGAGTACAATGGGGAGCCTTTGAAATACTTAGAGTTTGGCATCAGAGAGCAGGGCTCATCAGCTATACGCGGCAGCCAACACATAGCATGTTCCAACATGGTTTTCTTACCATTAAACATCTGTCAAACATCCATGAATGAATATTACTCTGTGCCAAAGTCATTAGAAAGATTTTGTACATAGGAAAAAAGAACCCTTCCAGGGACCTCACATCCAGTAGTGGGTGGTTGAAAAATTCCACCATCCAGACCTTTTGTGGCAGACATGATCAGCACTGAGGGTACATTTTGGTCATTGTTTTAAAGCTTTTATTTATTTATTTTTAGAGAGAGGGGAAGGGAGGGAAGCATCGACCAGTTGCCTCTTGCAGTCCCCAAAAGAGGACCCGGCCGGCAGCCCAGGCATGTGCCCTGACTGGGAATCAAACTGGTGACCATTCGGTTCCTAGGCCAGGGCTGAATCGGTCATTTTTTTTTAAAGCACAAACTCTATTTCACTTGCCATATACATGGGGTTTCATTCTTAGGGGAGGAAAGGCAAAGATCCAAGCTGGGGTTATGTATTACAATCAGCAGATAAGGCAAAAGTGGTTCACGATCAATATGACTCCCTAAACTCTCTTAAATTGCTGGTTTTGCAGAGAGGGAGTACACCCCTAGGGGGATTTTAGCATATTTTGTCTTGGTTTTTGTTTTCTTACCAACAGGGAGGGGGAAAGTCGCCTTAGACATTAATGAGCCACAGCTGGGATTCTAGGCCTCCCCCATTGCTCAGAAAGCCCAGGACGAGGAAGGACTCTCCCGAGTCCTGTAGAATTTCCATGTGTCCTGCTAGACATTTACACGCGCTAACACCTGCTCAAGATTATCTAAGGACGGACCACACATCACTTTACAAACAAACAGAAAGTATTTTGGCACGGCTTTAATAAATACTGCATTTTTCTGGAAGTAAATGACTATGTAAATCAGAAGGTCGTGTTTTGTTTTCCACGGAAATTAAGCACAGGTTGTTCACAGTTCCGGAAAAGCATGACACCATCCGTCTTCAACAGGGCGCACCTGGATCTCCTGGCATGTGGGTGATTGAGCCTACAGATAGTCATAGGCATCTGGCGGCTTCATTTCATCTTCTGGTGCAGCTTTACACAAATCAAAAGGCGTAATATTTTATTATAAACTCTTTTTGGTTCTCCCTGACACATTGTAATCATAACATCATATTGATATTTGAAAATTATTGGATAGTTTCAGAATGGAAAAGTAGCTGTTATTATTTTTTTTTTAACCCTAGAATGACTTTTTATTACAGGAGTCTAGTTTTTTTTTTTTTTTTTTTAACATGAAAGAAAGGAGGGAGGAGGATTTATTTGCCTTTCCGGGCCTTAATGTTCCTCAGATGGAACTCCAGCTCCTTCTAGCATGTAGCCATCTGCTCGGCCACACTGGCCTGGTCTTGAAGTGACGCATGTAAGAAGGCTTGCCCCGCTGCAATTGCTCCTCCAGCAGACTGCTGATTTGGGCATTCTTTTTCCTTTCATATTTCTTCTGAATTTTCTTTGCTCATTTTTTGTTTAAAATCTCTTCCTCTTCAGGAGTCGGCTTGGCCCCCTTCTTGCAGCCCAGGGGTCATGCACAGTGAAACTCGTACCACTGTCAGCACGGTGTCCTGTCCATGAGCACGATGCAGTGCTTTCCTAGGGTCTTGGTTCAGACCAGTTTGTTGTTGGATACGCTGTAGACAACACCAGCAATGCTTGCTTTGTGCATACAACACTCTGAGCCCCAGGAGGAGTTGCCCACATCCAGCCTCAAGGCTCGGTACTTCTTGTTGCCTCCCCACACACGGACGCTGTGTATGCTGCGGGGGCCAATCTGCGTGTTGGCAGCAGGGCACCCCAGCTCATATTTTCGCTTCTTGTGGTGGGGCTTCCTCTTGCCCCTGGTCTTATGGTGCTTGTGCCAGTTGTCCAGAGAGGTGACCATGGATTGGTGCCAGCTGGAAAGAGAGCTTTTTTTTTCTTTTCTTTTTTTTTAAAGGAGCACTGGGTCTGATAAAGTTGAGAAATCATTACCTGAAATTTCTTTAAATCACTGGAATCTGGGCTGCTGGAAATCAAGTCAAGAATGAAATTTCTGTTTTCCATCGTGCATTCAGGCTGTCATCTCCCTTCTCAGGGATCCCGGAGCCCCTGGCTTTGTTCTATTTAAGGCAAGATTTCTCAACTTTAAAACTATGGCCATTTGGGGCTGCATAATTCCTTGTGTGGTTGGGGGGGGGTGTTGCTGTCCTGTGCATTATAGGATATTTTGCAGGGTCCATCCCTGGGCTCTACCCTCCAGACGCCAGGAGTGACCTCCCCCTGAGTTGTGACAAACAGAAATGTCTCCAGACGGTGGCCAAACAACCTGTGGGGGCAACATTGCCTCTGGCTGAGAAACTCTGAAGTTCTTGCCGGAGGGAGAGGGATTTTCGTCACGTTTCTCAAAGTGTGACCTGCAAATGGAACTTAAAAAGTAGAATCCACTAGAGTGCTGGTAAAGAGTGCAAATCAGTATCTGAGGCGGGGGGGCAGAAATCTGCATTTTGATGTCTGTCACGGGTGAGGATGCGCTACAGAGCTACAAAGACCTCAGCTTGATCCAAGTTTGCCCTTTTATGAATAGTGTGACTTCACAGTTCTCAACAAACTGAGAGTGAAAACCATGCCACATCTCAGGATTGGTGCAAGGATGAAATGAGATACTGCATGGGAGGGCTTGCCTCGCAATAGCACGGGTCTTGTTTATCTTCGTAATGCTTGGTTATCCGAACCCAAGCCAGGGACACACTGCAGGTCCAAGGTCAGAGAACCTAGGAGCACAGACTGAAGAGCCAGTCCTGCCTTCAAAGGGGCAAATGCTTTGAACTGTTCCAGGTGGTGGGCGGTAGTGCTTCTCTGCTGCCAGCCCTGACCTTGGAGGAGGAGAGCTAGTCCAACCCCTTAGGTCAAGATGCTGAGACTCCTCCCTTTCTTTTGTTTCCTTCCTTTCAAGGGATCAACCATAAGTCCAGGGAGCAAATGTTAAAAAGAAAAAAGTCACAGAGCTTCTGGGGTGGTAACTGTAGCTCTTCTTTTTGATATCATCTGCCCTTTCACCCAGTAAAGATTGTAGGAACAGGAAGGAGCTAGGCTCATCCACCCCATTCTATCCCATTTCCATTTGTAGTGGTAACTATTATGAGGTCCAGAAAGGTTAAGTCAGCCAGCCAGGGTCACACAGCTAGCAAGGGGAGGAAGCACGGATTTGAACCCAGTCAGTCTAACCAAAATGCATGCTTCAAAAAACATAAATGAGAAATAACATGTTAAAGTAGCAATGACTTAGCAAGGCTGTAGACCACTGCTCACTAATATAGTCCCTAGACACACTTGCCTGTCTAAATTCTTAAAACTTTATTTATTTTTAGAGACATGGGAAGGGAGAGAGGGAGATAAACATCCATGTGCGAGAGAAACATCAATCAGTTGCCTCTTATATGTGCCATGACTGGGGACCCAGGCATGTGCCCCAACCAGGAATGCAACTGGCGACCTTTTGCTTTACGGGATGACACCCAATCAGCTGAGCCACACCAGTCAGAGCCTAAATGGAAATCTATGTTAATTAAAATTAAAGAAAGCAAAAGTCAGTTTTGGAGGCACACTAGCTGCATTTCAAGTGCTCAATAGCCACACGTGGCTAGGGACTACTATATTGGACAGCACGGATATCGAACATTTCCATCATCACAGAAAGTTCTATTGAACGATGTTACAAATTTTAAATAACCACAGAAGCGTAACTCATATTTCTGTCATTTTAACTAGGACTATGTTACACTAAAATGAAAATATACATTAGGAATGCCTGGGGGCAAACCGTGTTTGCTCCCCTTAAATGGTTATTTCTTTTGTCATTTTGAGGAGTTATACTGGAGAGGAAATTAAAAAATGAAATATTCCCTATGCCCTGATTGACTCCTCAATAAATTAACAGCTGAGTCATAGGAAAAGTATTCCATTTGCCAATACTCTTTGTTAGTGCTCAGTGAGTTTTCAAAGAGAAAATGTTTGAAAAATGTCCTACTCTGAATTATCATGTTTTCCTCAACTATAGACTTCCTCTGTGTTTTTCATTTTTATTTTTTAAAAGTATTTTATGCATTTATTTTTAGAGAAAGGAGAAGGGAGGGAGAAAGGGAGAGAAACATTGATGTGTGAGAGATACAATGATCTGTTACCTCTTGCATGTCCCCAGCTGGGGACCCGGCCCTCAGCGCAGGCATGTGCCCTGACTGAGAACTGAACCAGTGACCTTTTGGTTCACAGGCCAGGCCGGTGCTCAGTCCACTGAGCCACACCAGCCACAGCCTTCCTTTGTATTTTTGAAATGACAAGGTTTGCCACAACATTAACCAGAAAGGGATTTTTCATAAACAGCCATACATCAGTTTCTGCTGGTTATTTCCAGGAAGAGCAAAGGAAAACACGGTAGATGAGACCCTTCATAGCTGAATAGATTGTATTCACAAAGTCAATTCTAATGGAGAAAAGCTGTAGGTATTTACTGAGAAAACTGAACTTGTGGAAGTACCCAAATAAGACAAGTTGAATCGTCTTACTAGCGCAATGGAAAAGTGTCAGAGCTGAAAAGGACCTGAGAACACATGTTAGCGACATCTGTGGATAAACAGACCAAGATTCAGAGTGAAGGGACACAGCCAGTTAGTAGCAGAACCAAGACTCAGGCAATGACAAGGATCTATTTGGCTTTAGATCACTGGTATTTTCCTTTCTGAAGCCTGGCCAGACAGTGAATGGCCTTTGGCCGAGGTACTGAGGACAGACCAGCACGTCTGGGGGTCTGCTATAGCCCATATTAGGTTGAACCATGTTGTGTGACTTCCCCAGATGGTGATTGTCAAATTTCTGACACAACATAAAGTTACAAACAGCCCTTTCCATTCACCCGCTCCCAGTGTCTTTGAAAACATAGAGAGCAGCCACTTTTGTCCTTCAAGACCCTCTGATGCTTCCTTCAAAGGAGGCAGCAGTTCAAAGGGAAGTAGCAATGTGGGCGCTCATTGTTCAGGCATGAGCTGGCTGGGTTTCCAGGGCCTCAAGGGAATTGAGGATCGGGGACCATGTCAACTTGATTAGGCCTTCAAATAGTCTTTCATAAAGTAATCCTTAAGAAGGTCTCATTTGGGAGTAAGGGAGATACCTTTCTCCGGGCCTCCGGGCCTCATATCTGTTCCGTTCTTCAGGCCTTGCTTTCTCTGTCTCTTCTACAATGCAGAAGTCATTGGATATTTAGGAGAAAAACCCCTAATATTTTTAATATTCCTTCAAGGTGGTGTACATCCATAAGGCATATTTCAATCCCCTCAGCGTTGAGATCAGGCAACTAGTACCTACACTGCAGGATTGTTGCAAGATTATGCAATGCTTTATTAAGTGATTTGGACATTCTGGGTTTATGAATTTCCTAAAGGACTTTCTGCCTCTAGAGAACATACTAGCCAAGAGGTGCTTCTCCCCCAGATGGGAAATTACTTTATCAAAATCCCTTTAGACAACAGGGAAGAAATAAAGTGTCATATGTTACACCCACAAATACCAAGAGTGCAGAAAAGACTCTTCCTCTTATGAAGCCTTATATTACTGTTAGATAGGTGGATGAGAGGAGGAAAATTTCCTGACACTCAAGCATGACATCTAGACCCAAATAATGACACCATGAGGGCCTGTATTATTGATGTATTGTCTCATAACATTAAATGTTGTAGCTCAAAATAATAAATGTTTATTAGTTCATAGTTTCTAAGGATTAAGAATCCACGTGGTTCTGGCTCCAGGTCTCCCATGAGGCTGCAGTCAAGATGTCAGCCGGGGCAGCAGTCATCTGAAGGTTTCACTGGGGCTGGAGGATCTGCTTCCAAGATGGCGCACTCACGAGGCTGCGGGCAGGAGGCCTCAGGTCCTGTCCTTGTGGACCCTCTGTAGGGCTGTTTGAGTGTCCTGATGACATGGCAAGTAAGCCATGAGAGAGAAAGAGCAAGGAGGCAACCACCATGCCGAGACCATCCAGTCTCAGAAGTCGTGTGTCACTTCTGTCGTATTCTGGATTTAGAAGTGTGGTTGAATTTAGCCCATACTCAAGGGGGGAAAATTAGTCTCCATCTTTTGAAGGGGAAGAGTTTCAAAGAATTTGTGGACACACTTTATAACTACCACAGGGCCCCTCCTGGGTGACTCACCCCTCAGCTTTCTCACAGCACCCCGATGCATGCCAAACCTCAATGACTGTAAATGCATAAATCTGGTCATGTATAAAAGGCTCTGAAAAATTAGGTAGGGAAAGTATGAAATAGTATAAGAAGCTTTGCATTGCTTGCTTTTTCATTCTCCTTTGCTTAGGTTATCATTGGAATGTACATTTACACGTACTCTACGTACTCTACATATTAAAACTCCCTTTATGGGCCATTATTAATCTAAAACCTATGGTGATTGAGACAGGGATTGGATTATAGAATAACTTTGTAAGGACAAATAAAAGTGTATAAATGAGATCCAAGAAGCAGCATTTACATACTTTAACGAGGTCATTGCTTTCAGGCAATTTATGGGCACACTTTTCATTTAATTGAATTGCAGAGAACATTTGTAAGCTGACAAATAGAAATGTTCATTAAAAAAATTAATCTTCCTGCACCCTGGACCTGAGAGAAGGACGGTGAAGCCTTAAGTGTATGCCGTATCACAACCATAGTTTGAGAAAAATGGGTCAACTATTTTTTAGAGCTATTTCTCTCTGTTTATATTATTTTTCCCTAAAATTCTACTGTACAAAGTTTAAACATGCAGAAAATCGAAAGTATAGCATACTAAATATTTGTATATCGTCTACACAGAGTTGATCATTTTGTCATATTGATTTCTCCTTCTACCTCTCTAGATAGATAGATATAAATCATGCCAAATATTGCCCCTTTTTTGTTGCTGACCCATATGAAAGTAAGTTGCAAATATCATGGCACTTTGCCCTAAATACATCTCCCAAGAAAAGAGGGCACTTTCTTACATAATCTTAATAACATGATCATACCTAAGAAATTTAATGCTTTCATTGTATGATCTTAAGATGCAAATTTTGCCCAACAGACATGTTAAAATGACACGGAAGCCACCTTGAAGGTACTCCTACTGATGAAACCAGGAAAAATTTGAGCATCAAATAAATAATAAAAATAAAGGATTATAAGCCATTGAACAAAATAAGAAACCATGAGTTGATGTAAATAAACAAATGGAGAGAGTTTTTCCTCTTTTAAAACAGATCAGAATACATAGCAAGAATATTTTATATTTTGCACTGGTCGATGTGGTTCAGTTGGTTGGGCATCATCTTGCAAAGTGAAGGGTTAATTCCCGGTCAGGACACATGCCTAGGTTGTGGGTTTAGTCCCCAGTAAGGGTGAAAGGCAACCAATAAATATTTTTCTTGCACAGTAATGTTTTGCTCTCTTTCTTTCCACCTCCTTTCCCATTTCTCTAAAAAATTAATCGATTAATCAATTAGTTAATTAAAAGTTTTAAAAAGACATTATCACCAAGATATCTACATCAAGGAGCCTACTACCACCTATGTTTTCTTCTAGGCCTTTCATGGCTTCAGGTCTTACATTCAAGTCTTTGATGCATTTTGAGTTAATTTTTGTGAATGGTGTAAAAGAGTGATTCAGTTTCATTCTTATGCATGTGACTGTCCAATTTTCCCAACACCATTTAATTAAAGAGACTGTCCTTTCCCCATTGTCGATTCTTGGTTCCTTTGCTGTGAGTTAACTGACCATATCTGTGTGGGTTTATTTCTGAGCTCTCTATTCTGTTCCATTGATCTATCTGTCTGGTTTTATGCCAACACCATACTGTGCTGATTACTATAGCTTTGTAATCTAGCTTGAAATTAGGGATTGTGATGCCTCTAGCTTTGTTCTTCTTTCTCAAGATTGCTTTGGCTAACCTTTTAAAACCTATAACAGTCCTCCCCACGACATTGACTATCTATAGAGTCCATTTCAACTGCCTTGTTCTACATGATGGATTTATCTACATGTTTCCTCCTGGTGTCAAACCTATACCTGGCATTTTGAACTATCAGCCTTCTTCCTCCAATCTCATTACCCAGAGATTTGTTATGATAACAGACGAATCTCTGTCAAATCCACAAATACTCATTAGCAAACAGGTACACAAAACCACTACATGACATGTTTAGTAGCACAAGTATTGCCCATGGTCACCCTGAACGCACTGACAGTACCCTGCATGAAACACTCACTGTGAAGCAGACACAGAAATGTTTGGGCAGCAGGACTGGGCAGACTCAAGTCATATTCAGGCACCTCTGAGAAGGGGAGAGCCATGTGGCCACTGCAACTCAAGACCTTAAGAACTCACATATTGTTTAAAATGGTTGGACATAAAAATTTAAGAAGAAGTGAAGTAACTCCAGGATGCCCCAGAGAAATTAGAGGTGGGCCAGGAATGCCCCTGTGACAGAAAGATCCTCAGCTTCTTCTTCTACTTCAATTTCTACTAGTACTTCTCAAGCCATCCACTCTTTAATATGCACAATTAGCATTATCTTTTTTAAAGAACAACTAATTTATTTTATTTTGAAAAACTATGTGCTGATGACATATACATAGAAAATCCTAAAGACTCCATCAAAAACACTACTAGATCTAATCACCAAATCAGTATAGTTGCAGGATACAAAATCAACACACAAAATCCAGTCATGTTTTCACACACTAACCACAAGTTATCTGAAAAACATGTAAAGAAAACAATCCCATTTACAATAGCATCAAAAACAATGAAATACTTAGGAATAATTTTAACCAAAAAAGTAAAAGATTTATACACTGAAAACTACAAGACAATGATGAAACAAATTGAAGGAGACACAAATAAATGGAAAGATATCACGTGTTCATGGATTGCAAGGATTAATATTGCTAAAATGCCCATACTACTTAAATCAATCTATAGATTCAGTGCAATTCTAATCAAGATCTCGATGGCATTTTTTCAAAGAAATAGAAAAAAAAACTATTTTAAAATTTGTATAGGACTGCAAAAGACCCCAAATAGCCAAAGTCATCTTGAGAAAGAAGAATAAGATGTAGGTTCTATTATTATTTTTCATATATGGTGAGGCCAATAGCTCAGTAGATGATTACCATTGAGAAGGTAGCTTATTACAGATCCCAAGAGGAGGAGGCATGTCCCACCACTCAGGGCCACATGGGGAAGCGCTGTGGTTGGTCAGGAGGCAGAGGGAGAGAGGGGTGGATAAGAGCTAGAGCCTTTATATTGGGAAGAGAAGGGGGAGGCAGGGTGCGCAGGGGTAGGATTGGGTAATATGAACAATTTCAATGGGTTCTGTGTGTAGTGCTGTCTAGATCCTGGCCCTGGGATGTTTAAGGCAAAGGATTAGTGGCTCCAAGTGTAAGAGAAGGAGTGATTAGGGGTGTGGGATCTGAATAGGTTAGTTTGCATGGAAAGGCACATTTGCAAGCAGCTTTTTACCATCTCTAGAAATTGGCTAACTCTGGGAGTGGCGGGTGCTCTCTGACCATTAAGGCCCCGAGGTGTCAAAGCATCAGAAACACGTAATTAATACACACAGCCAGAGTAGGTACCTACCAGTTTGGTCTTCCAAGATGGCTTACTCACAAGGTAGCCTCAGGCCTCAGATCCTGTCCACGTGGATTTCTTCATAGATCTTAAAGATCTGCCTTTTCTGAACAAGAAAGACTTATATGGAAACAGCCAAGATGGAAGCCCTTGAGTGAAGTGCACACTGAGGTATCAGCAACTGCTACCACACCCTGCCTGCCCTCAAATCGGGTTTTGATAGACTCCAGAAATGGCAAGACCCGTGTCCTTGCAGGGGAGAGAAAATTTGAACAAACAGAAAAGGGGGATCAATATTCGCTTTGCCATTTGACCTGGGCTTCCACCTGTCACCCACTGAGTGTACTGGAACGTTATGATGTTACAGATTCCAAGGTAAGTTGCTTATTTTGAAATGAAAATTCCAAACCTGTACTACATCGTTATATGGCCTTTCTTCTCATTTGTCTGGATTGTCAAGGCGCCTCTATATTAGTGTCACGCTTCAGGACGAAGCATTCGCTCATTCAATTCCACAAGTGTTTATTGAGCACACATCATATGCCACACACTGCATGGGTATTGGGGATCAAATGGTGAAAAGACAAATGCAAATATAGTCCCCTCCATGAAGCTTACTTTACACTCCAGTGGGGAAGCCAGGAAATCAAGTAATGTACAGATAAACATAAGACTGCAACAACAATGAATGCTACAAGTCACGGTGATGACATGGACCAAGAGAGTTGGAAGAGGTGGTTTCTCTGAAGGAAGTTCGAAGAAGGGTGGATACCCGACGGTGGTCTCTAAGACAGTACATCCAGGATTACTGTGTTGAAGCCGCCTAGGATGACACCACATTTTGGGGTGAAGTAGGCTGTGAATAAGTGACAAAAGTGTCCCATAAAGGATGGGGAGTCACCAAGAGGTCAGTATGCAAGACAGAAGGTGGTACAGGGGGGAAATGTCAAGAGCTGGAAAAAAGTTTCATTTTGGTTTTGATGAGAATGTGGAGAAGAATGGCCAGGAAGAGACCATGAAGAGCAAGGGGAAGCGTAATTTGGGGAAAAAATGAATGCAAATTTTGTAATTTTCTGAAAATGCCCATGGGCCGCCCCCTCCCCACGGGGGGCGTTAAGACAATGGAAAGCTGATTTGTGAAAGGGGTCAGTGTTGCTCAACACAGCATTCAGAAGCTATTTGTTAATGGTTCTCCCCGCCTCTGCCCTTCCCAGGACTTCACGCTTTGTCTGTCCACCCAGTAAGCCTGTTTCTGAATTATACGTTTTCCATTGCAGGCTGACATTCATAATTCTAGTGACTTCTTAACGCAAAATGTGTTCCCCCATTTCGGTGTACTTCCTTTTGCAATGGATTTGTTTTCAGAACAGCAGCCTTAAGAAATGGCTAGCGCGATATATAGTCCATGAACCAGAGAGCGTATTTC
This sequence comes from Tonatia bakeri, assembly GCA_004024845.1. NCBI lineage: Eukaryota > Metazoa > Chordata > Mammalia > Chiroptera > Phyllostomidae > Tonatia > Tonatia bakeri. The sequence continues at coordinate 166,917 of PVIA01001822.1, forward strand.
TCAACAGCCCACTTGTATTTCATAAATCATAGAGCTATTGTTGTAACTCATTTGCTTGGAAAGTTTCATTTTATTTTCAATCCAATTATTTCGATGGATAAAAGGAAGATGGTTGATGGTTTCTTTTCCCTAAACTTTTTTTAAGGTGCGTACTAACTAGCTCAAGAAAATAATAAAATCTTGCCCTGGTCAGGTAGCTCAGTTGGTTAGAGTGTCATCCCCATATGCCACGGTTGCGAGTTAGATCCCCAGTCAGGGCACACATAAGGAGCAACCAGTGAAGTCATTAATAAGTGGAACAACAAATCAATGTTTCTCTCCCTCCCTCTCTCTCCCTTCCTCTCTCTAAATTCAATATCTAAAAATTCTTTTAAATAAAATACAATGGTGAAATGTATGGCACATTATACCCATGAGGTGAGAATCATCATTAGCCTCCCCCCGGTGAGAGATAGTGGTCAAATGTAAGAACCTGTGGCAGCAGCGGTGACTAGGCTAAATCCACCCTTTGGCTTCCTTTTTCAGTACATCTGCTATCTCTGTCCATCTTGATCTCTGCGGTTCAGAACAAGGACGCAATGATCGTTGGAATTTTCAAGGAAGCAAGTGACATTAATGACGAGACGTGTCTGTGTATACAAACTCTCACCTTTATGCCTTGAAGAAAACTCTTATTTTACCTTCTGAAAAATTGTTCAAGTATCTGTGAGAACAACTATTGCATGAAAAAAGATTGTAATCGACACAGAGTTTGAGTTACAAGAAGAAAATGGGTTGAATTTTTAAAGGGGACATCAGAAAAGAAAAGCCTTTTCTTTATTTAGCCTTTGGAGGTAATAAACAAACAAATAAACAAATAGGCAGAAACTCGTATAATCCTTATTAAATCCCATGAGCTACAAATGTACCATTAGTGCAGACTGATATGAAAGAATGGTTAGTTATGTTTGTGGATATGTAGATAGGAAAAAACAGCCTTGCAAAACTGTAGATTGAAACACTCGCTGAATGTTCCTGAAATAAGTTAAAGGGTTAATGACTCAGTTAGGACTGTGGACTGTAAGGATGTGATGGAGGGAGTAAACAGCCTACCCCAAAGATAAAAGCAGACAGCACATCACATAAGGGCATTGAGACTGTTATTAGCTTCCTGCATTCCTGTTGGAGATCATCTACAAGGGTCAAGTTGAGCATTTGCTACTGTGAAAGGAAGAGGTGACCGCAGATTTGTGCCTTGTGACTCAACTGCCCAAGAACCTTTTTAACATTCAAGAGTATGGAAATAAATGCCCTGTGATACAAAAAAAAAGTAATAAAGGATTGAACGTGGCCATAGAGAGAAGCAAACGGCCCCCACAGCAGTGTGTCAAGCCTGCAAACTTGATACCTCCAACCCAATCATTCCAAAGGTAGAGTTCAGAGACCACGGGTCCCACAGGCGTGGATGAGTTATGTCTAGAAAGGATTAGCATACAGCACACATGCGTGCAGCAGCACTGGGCTCTCGCAGCTGCTGGAGATGACTCAGGGGTCAGGTTTAGGTGGCCAGGCCGGCTCCGCTTTTACTGGAATGCTGTGAGTCATGTGTTAGCCCGCTGGGTGAGAGGACCACATTGGCCCCCTCCATGCCGATATTTCATACAGCCCAGACAGGGAAGCCACCTGACCAAAATTCCAACAAGACTCACCAGCAGATAAGTAAAAGAAATTGTTTACATGTTCAGCTACAGAAGAGAAAGCCTGAACCTTCTTTAACCTCCAAAACAAGAAACAAAAACATTAAAACAATTTTGTACCACATGACTTTTATAAGACCAGCAACTTCTGTGTTCCCCAAAAAGTATTTGAGAGACTATTTGATTGGTGTTAAATCTTGATTATTACCCCATTTAAACACTGCCCTTGAAAGATCTGCCTGGGTACCTGTCTAGATTGAAAGAATAAAAAGCCAGATGTCTGGAATATTTCAAAATCCTACTTATGGAAGTCCTGGCTGTGTGAATCAGTTCTGATTACTCACTTGATTTGGCATAGCACCCAGGGATTGTCTTCTCCTGTTGAAAAGTCCAGAGGTGCTTAGTCCAGACTGGTGTGGTTGCTTAAGAAAGTCACTGGGCCACCAGAGTCCTCTCTGCTTCACTATTTTCTCACATCCATGGCTTTCATCCTCACTATCACAAGATGACTGCTCCAGCTCCAGCCATCACATCCACATTCCATGGGAGAGGAAGGTAGAAGGAGGAAAGCAAAAGAGGCAAATTCCATGCTTTTTTAGGAGCCTTTTTGTAAGTGCCACCCAATAGCTTTCAGATTGGCCAGAATGTGGCTATACAGTCACAGGTGGCTGGGAAATAATACTCTTTTAGTTGGTTTACCACCCTGAAAAATATCAGGACCCTTTGACTAAGAAGAATCGATATTAGGTAGGGCAACAAGCAGTCTCAGAGTGACATTTAAAGCAATTAACCTTTCTGAGTCCATAATGGGTAGACAATGCCTACTTCACATGGTAAGTGAGGTAAAAAAAAAAAAAAAAAAAAAAAAACACCATCCAAATACTGGCTGGTAACAGCCTCCCAAGACCTGACAGAATCATTGGCATCCGAGTGTACATTCTGTGTTGCAGCATCTTCTGGAAAACTCAAGTCTCTAGTCAGAGAGAGTGCACAGACTCTGTTTTGCTTTGCTGCCTCATTGTAGTCCTGGGACCTGGATATCTGCTCTTTTCCTGTGATTTCATTCTTTTCCTATGGAAGATTTTTAGGAAATGGCTCTCTGTCTTCATTCTGTCTTCCTTGTTCGCTAGTTCCTCCATGACTGGGCCCAGCCGTGATTTTCCCAATATCCTGCCACCCACCTTTAAGCCCTGCGGATCTCTCCTATCTTATGTACAACATTTCAGTGGTTTCTAAAATATCTGAACTCTCACCACAGCTAGTGTGTTTCAGTTGGTTGGAGCATCGTCCCATAACTGAAAAGTTGTAGGCTCAAGTCCCAATCAGGGCACATACATAGGTGGTGGGTTCGATTCCCGGTCTGGGTGCCCCAGTGCAGGCACATACAGGAGGCAACGGATTGACGTTTCTTTCTAACATCAGTGTTTCTCTCTTCCTTCTTCTCTCTCTAATGTCCTCGGGTGAGGATAAAAAAAAATATTAGACCTGGCTGGTGTGGCTCAGTGGATTGAGTGCTGGCCTGCAAATCAAAGGGTCGCTGGTTTGATTCCCAGTCAGGGCACATGCCTGGGCTGTGGGCCAGGTGCCCAGTAGGGGGTGTGTGAGAGGCAACCACACATAGATGTTTCTCTTCCTCTCCTTCTCCCTCCCTCCCCTTTTCTCTAAAAATAAATAAATAAAACCTTTTAAAAATATTAAAACATCTCAGATGTCCATAGGATCATTGCTTTCTCATCTTACTCATGTTTTATTGAATTGCCTGAGAAACCAGACAGAAGAACTTAGTAAACATTTGTGACACAATACAAAAGGAGCCTTTCCGTCAGTTCCTACTTAGAAATGTGTTGGTGACAGCTGGTGTGCTTTGTTCGCCGCCACTCTTTCCATCTGGTGGTGTAATAAAGATGGATCTGCAGAATTTTAAGGGCATTCCTCAGTTACAGTTTTAATGTTCTATAAGATATGCTGTTTAGGCATTTCATGCAGTGTCATGAATAAGTTAATATTTTCCAGATGTTAAAACTTCAGTGGAAGAGAGTAAGCGAATAGTTTCTGAATTGAGGTAGCTCATCCAGGACCTTCCACACTACAAGTTTCCAAATCTATGTACTTTTTTTTTTTTTTTTACCAGAACAAAAATGACCAATTGCCCCTAAAGTCCATGTAAACCAAAACTGCTCTATTTTAGGATGCACTGAGAAAATTCAAGGTTAAAAACTTCAGGGTGTAAAATCTGCTTCCATCATGATAAACTGTTCTATCAGCACTTGAGATTTCAAACACTGAAATAAAGGGGTGGGTGTGAGAGAAAAATCCATGCTAGTCATTAATTTATAAGGGTTTATCCTACACTATGTGTCTATGTGAGACATAGACAGGTCAATCAGTCTCGACTAATAATGAAACATCTTGCTTATCTAAGAATAGGTGTATTGCCTAGACCACATTTTCCTAAAGACATTATTTTCCTGTAGGTAGCTTTTTAAGAACAGAAAAACATTTAAAATGTCAGTAGAGTTGGGAATTACTGGTGAAATTTCAAGCCACCAAGGTTAAAATAATTGTTTCATGTAACCATGCTTTGCAGGCTGGCCTGCAAGGTTGGTATATTGATGAGGAAAGAAGGCTCTAATTTAATACAGCCAGACATTTTACAGAGAGGATGCTGAAGAGTAGGCATAGAAAATTGATTGCACAAATAAATGCCTGGAGCTAAATGTATTGATCAAAAAGGTCAGCATATTGCAAGAGTCTCAAGCCTTCTCATCCATTAACCCAAAATATTGACTGTAACCAGGGAAACCAAGTACAAAATGGAAAGCTCTTAAACAACAAAATGGCTTTTGTCTTCCTGATATGAGACCTGAATATCTCTATCTCCATCCCTGGAGCGTTTTCACTGGAGCCCTAAGAACTCATGACCAGGGTGAGCAACACAACTGCATGAAAAAAGAAGAAATCCATTAGGGGGCACAGCTCCAATGGGAAAGCTTGCTGCAGATATGCAATCCCGTGCAATCAAATGTATTACTTGGTCACAAAAATAATGAACGTTAGTCTTTAGAGCTAAGAACATAAGAATACACGGATAATGACCACCAAATAATGTTCAGATGATATATAATATATATCGTGTTTTACAAATTAGCCATGTTTATTCAGGTGTGTGATAGAATACAAAAGCTGCCTATGGGAAGCCATGCATGGTGAAGCAATCCTGGCTGGGGCAACTCGGCTGCACTGGCCAAGGGTACAGTCCCTGGCCTCCCCAGCCTGTGTGATCTCATACAGACCAGGGAGACTGAGTAGATGCTGCTGGAACCAAGATGTGGCTTTGCTAGTTTATGGCTGGAGAAGGCTTCCCTCCCTTCCCTCAGCCCCCCTTAGGCTCTCAAGACCTCATTTTGAAGGAATGAACAGATGAGAACATTGATTGCTTGGATTACCGTATTTTGCCATGTATAATGCGCACCCATGTTTCTGGCCCAAACTTTCAGGAAACAAAATCTTTTGTTTTAATTTTTCAATTCAATTATTCATATATCTATATTTAGAAACAAAACTGATTATTGTATTCCAGGGTATTATGTTGCATACAGATATTTTTATTGCTTTCTAGTTACACTTTTAACACAGAAGCATAAATAAAAGAATTAGGCACAGAATTATACTACCTATGTATAATGTACGTCCTCATTTTTCCCAGTTCAAAAATCTGGGCAAAAATGGTGTGCATGATACATGGCAAAATATGCTATTCTGTCCTTGGCTCCATCTTAACTAGGAGGTTTCACTCAGATAAAGTCCAAGCATGTAAGTTCAGGGGTCCTCTAAATTCTAGAGAACTTACGGGAACAGAACAGAAGTTCAAATAGGACATAAGTTCTCTATGGGAGTCATTACATTTCTATGCTTGTCATATTCTGGATGACCTGGTCAAACATCTAACAACTCCGCGCTACCATACACTTTCAAGGGCCACGTTTGCATCGTTTCTCTGGATGATTGCACTGGGGCCAAGGGGTCTGCTTATGTGACAGGCCTGACTGTTAACACAGGCTCTCTCACCCTAGGGTCAGCATGTGCATCCACAGACAGAATCTTAGGGTCTGAAAATTCTGAAAATTCCACCTCCCTTGTTCATCCTCTCAGCACTTGAGTGTTCCGTCCCAGGCAGCTATATGAGTTAACGTGATCTCCATGGAAAATTGTTAATGTCTAATTCGTATCTGTCAACCTCATCTCTCACATCAAGACACTCATTTTCTTGACTGACAGTGTCTTCAGTGGGTTTTTTTTTTCCTTTTTTTCTTTCACTGAATTTAATACGCTATAAATGTTGAAAGATCATCACGGCCAGATTTAGAGAATTGGTAATGGCAATTGGGGTTACCACACGTGACAGAAACGCACCAGCAAGACAGTGAGGGGCGTGGGACTCTTGTCTGCTTAGGAGCAAGAGGCTAGACAGCATGGGAGGAACTGGTTCTGTCATCTTTACAATTGATATAAAAAGTGCTGTGGTGGGAGAAAATGAGCATGGATTATGGAGTCTCAAGTCACTGGAGCAAAATGCTTGGCTTTTTCAAGTCTTGGTTTCTTCATCTAAATAACAGGAATTAAAAATGCCTCTTCAATCAACGGCACTACAACAACTAGATGTACATATTTTTAAAAATAAGAACTTTGGCTCTTACATCACATGCAAAACATGAAGTCAAGATGAATCATAGACCTAAATGTAAATGCTAAAATTATAAAGCCTCTAAAATAAACACAGAAGAATATCTTTATAACCTTGAGATTGGTAAAGATCTCTTAGAGAGGCCACAAGAAGTTATAGCCAAAAAAGGAAGAAAAAATGAGCTTCATCAAAATTAAAGACTTCTGCTTTTCAAAGGGCACTGCTTACATCCCGTACAATTACATTTCCGTAAAATGATCCCTTTAGCGGCTCAGATACCCTACCCCACACTGCGCTACACTGCAGACACCACGCTGTACCACAAAGGTATCTCCAAAGAGCAAAGTGATAAAAGATGCTAATGACCTGGACATAGGCCGAGATGGCGGGGCTGCAAGCAAGGAGCTCCTGCATGTCAGAATGAAAAACAAGTAGTTACTTTCAGATTTATAAAACTATTTTCATGTCACATTTCCTGAATGTGCTATTTGTGTCGTTGCTATGGCAAATGGGGGCAAATAAAATTTTTCTGAGAAGAGAGTGTAAGACAAGTGGGCAACTCAGAAGCAGCCAGTTGAGTATGATGAGAGGTGGGGAGAGGGTTAAGGTAACTGAAACACACGTACTTAATTATCTGTATAAAATAACACTCATAAAGAAGTCAAGAGATACATGGAACAGACTGACAGGCGTCAGAGGGGATGGGGGTTGGGGGTTGAATGAAACAAGGTAAAGGGACTAAGCACGAACCCCCACATGTATTGTATGTAACACGTAGACACAGACAGCAGCGTGGTGATAGCCAGAGGGAAAGGCGGCCGGGGACTAGGTGGAGGAGGGGAAGGAGAGGGTGGGGAATGCACATGGAGAGAGACTTTGCTTGGGACGATGGACACATGATGCAGTGTGCAGGTGATGTTTTATTGAGTCGTACACTTCAAACCTGTATGGTTTGGGGAACCAATGTCACTCAATAAATTCAGTTTTTTAAACAGTTCCAATAAATAGATTTACATATTAAAAATTCCATTGTTTCCTGAAATATTGATGAAATTGTATTGATAGGTTTCTTTTTTTTTTAAGGCTTTAAATAATTAAAGTGTTTCTATAACATTTGGGAACACACAGCGACAATAGGCATTGTGTGCCCTGTGCTCTCTTGTCTTCAAAAGTTCATGACTATATTTGTGAAACCGGCTCGTGGGTCTGACTGCATGTTTGACAAAATGACAAGGTCAATGCCATGTTTCAAAGAGCGATTTTTTATTACTGTTTTCCATATTCCTGTCCTGTACGAGGCATCCAAAGGTATCGTTTAAGGTTGGATTATAAGAGGAATTCATCAACTTTTTCTGTTACGGGCCAAATCGTAAATGTTTTTGTCTTCTAGGGCTCTATGGTCTATTTCTCAATGAGTGAACCCTGCCATTGTAGTACAAAAGCAGATCTAGATTAGACACACACAAATGGGCGTGCTGTGTTCTAGCACAACTCTACTCATGGACACCAAAATAGAATTACATGTAATTTTTACGTCATAGAATATTTTTTTTATTTTTAAAACCCATTTCATCATGTTAAAACCACTCATAGCTTGAGAGTAATACATAAGCACGTGACTGCCTGAATGTAGCCCGCAGGGGGCTGGTTTGCTACGCCCTGGTGTCAAATGAACTCACAGAGTCTGGAGGCTCTGCTAGGAATAAATGAGAGAGATTTATGCAAGGGTCGTCGAGTTTGCAAACTGGCACCACGGCTAGGCCAAAACCCAGAAGTGTCCCAAGAAGAAAGGGAAGTTAAAAGATCGTATAGCACACAGTGCGTTTTGGGGAAAGATCGGCCCTGCACTCTTAGCCCTGGGGTTGGGCCAGGAGGCTCATCAGTCCAGTGTCGGGCACCAGGAGGTCTGGTCAGTCCTGTGGGCTGGATAGTGCAGGTCAGGTGGGTGAGCACGTGAGTCCTGGGGGGCTCCCAGGTGGCCGGGGTAGCGAGTTCTTCAGTGTGATCAGAGGGCCGCCTAGAGGTGCACGTGTCTGTCCGGGCATTGACACGCAGAGCTGGCAGGTTCAAAGTGTGAGCTCCCAGGCCAGTCAGAGCAAGAATGGGGTCTCTCCTCCTGCCTCAGCCTTCACTGTGTTCATCATGTTAGCAGCCTGGTTAACGTGACTGCATTGTATACATTCCCTGTCCTTGCTCTTTTCTCACTGGATTAGGGCAGTGCTGATTGATACTCTCCAGCTGAGTGATTTGACTGAGTCATTTAACTCTCTTTATCTGTACAGCTTGGGTTGTCAGATATACCTTAGAAGGCTGCTGAGGATTAAATGAATAAAATATGGAGAGGTTCTGTGTATGCTAAAAAGCACTTTAAAAATTAAATATTAATATACTTAAGTATTATTAAATAATATACCTGTTATATTTATACATTGGGTATTATACAAGCAATCAGCCATATTAGCATTGTTGTATCACCTAAGACAGCGATTTTCAACTGCTGTGCCTCAAGAATTTTATTTTAAGATTTTATTTATTTATTTTTAGAGAGAGAAAGAGAGAGAGAGGGAGAGAGAGAGACATCAATGTGCAGTTGCTGGGGACCATGGCCTGCAACCCAGGCATGTGCCCTGACTGGGAATTGAACCTGCGATGCTTTGGTTCACAGCCCACGCTGAATCCACTGAGCTACGCCAGCCAGGACTAGGAATTTTTAAAACATGCTATACTTGACTATTTAGTCAAGGGCACCGACACTTTTGCCTTAGACTGTCAAATTAAAAAATGAGAACAGCAGCCCTGGCCTGTGTGGCCCAGCTTAGTTGGAGTATCATCTGGTAACCAAAAGGTTGCAGGTTTGATTACTGTCCACATTCTAGGTTGCAGGTTCGATTCCTGATCCCTGGTCTGGGTCCAAGCATGAACGATCCCCAATCCTAGCACATTTGGAAGCAACCAGCCGATGCTTCTCTCTTGCATTGATGTTTCTCTCTCTCCCTTCCTCTCTCTCTAAAAGCAATGAAAGAATGTCCTTGTGTGAGGATTTTAAAAAATGACAACAGTCAACATATCAAAAATGATAACCATCCTGTGTGAATGACTCAAAATTGTACTTATTTTTTTGTCAGATCAGCAAAAAGTAACATATTTGGTGTCCCACAGAATTTAATAATTAGTTTATGCGTTCCATGAGATGAAAAAGGTTTAAAATTGCTCATCTAAGAGGAGCATAATAAAAACTAGCCATGGAGAACCTGAAGCAAAACCACCCTACATAAATTGGGATTTTTTTAATTTTTAAAAAATTAAATAAGTTTGATATGCAGCATTGTGTAATTTTGGAATGTCATTTTTAGCAACAGAAAGCTTGAAGTCTGACTGTTCATCTTCCTGTTTTCTCTCTCTTAACTTAGTCGGGTGGATAGCATAATAAATTCGGGTCATTTGGAGAGTTGGGCAAGATTGAAGGATGGGTTAGAATTGAAGTAAATTCCTGTTGGAAACCTCTTGCTCATTTATTTAAGCTGTGTTTTCCTCCCCGAGATCTTTTAGGTGAGAAAGGACATCTGTTCTGGGTGACCTGCAAGGCAGAATGAGATGCTCTCTTAATGCCTTTCTACTGTTAGTGTTAGACAGGACCAGCTACTAAATAAAATTAAACTGGAATCGCTTACCACAGAAGAGATCACTGCAAATATTGCTGTTCTTATATAATTTCTGTTTGGAGAACATCCAAGCAGAAGGAATAAACTCTTGCTCAAAATCTTTCACATTTTCAGTTTTGAAGAGCTAGTTTTTAAGTTATTAGAATTTATATCGATGGAAAATTACCCGACTCTCTCTTTACCTTCTGTTCTCTTAGTCCTCTGGGTATGTGATGCCAGCACAAGCAATTAGAAAAAAAATGAGTGTAATCCACAGCCTTCTTTACTTACCCAGGATCACCTCGGGCCTTGACCACTGCAGAAGCTTAGTAAGATTAAGTTTAAAGGACTGTTTTTGATAAATTATCCTGCAGTGAATAAATAAATTTTAGAATCATGAGGACACACACTTGGTGTCACACCCTTTTCCTAGTCTCTTTGCTTCCTCCTGTCTTTAGCTATAGAAGTCATTTAAACCCGAATCACTGGAAGAGTTTTGCAATTTGAAGTAGGCCCCCAGGCCTCCGTCTCCTGCAAACAGTCTAGACAGGGATGGATAGGGAAGCCTCCAGCAAAAACCTCTTTGTTTGTTGTACTGTGCTGAGAAAACCACACGAAGTGAAACTGTAGATTTCAACAATTTTTCTTTCTTATTTGTATATTGTTCTTGTTTTTAACAAGGCTTGCTGATATTTTACAGCTAAAAAGTGGCTTGCAGCTTTTTAAATAGCATGAATGCACTCTAGCCTTAGAGTTAGCATTTTTTAATACATTAGCTCTAGAGCTGTTTTGATGATGTGCGACTCCACTTCAGCTAATGCCGTTCGAGACAAGGTAATTAATCTTGCAAGTGGTAACTGATTAATACGGGGCTGAAGAGAATTGTGGGAAACACTTTAAGGACATACATTTGAAAGAAGTGAATAAAGGGGGAAATGTTTCACACTTGTGGCAGACACAGGTCTGACCTTGAGCAATATAAACATTAGACCACGCATTGTCATGCCTCTCAGCCTCCCCTCACGCTTCCCAGGGGAGGCCCAGAGCTGGACATGGGTAAGGTAAAACCCTCAAAAAGTGTTGAAGTTTATTTCAATCCACCTTAATGGAAAATATATGAAAAATGGTACAGATCAAACCTCAGTGGTTTGGGATTGTCTTTCATGGAAGGTTGAACCCATCCATGACAGCCACGGAGAATTCCCATTCGTAGGGACAACTGTTCTTGACCTCTACTGACCCACCTTTTATTGGAAGCCAGGCTTTGTGCTGGGTGCTTTATGTCCATTATCATTTACTCTTCATGGCAAAAACACTGCAGAAACAGAGGCTCAAAAAACCACTATTTAAATAGCGTGCATGGTGGATGGAAGCAAGGGAAATCTGACGCCAAGAGAGCAATGAGAATCTGCCACGTTTGTGGAGATTTTATAAAAATATTGCTTTGTGTTTTATTCTCATGGTATTTTCGCCTCCATAATCAGGAAAGCAAACTCTCATCACTTCCTTCACCCAGAGAAATGTCTGTTGCAGGGCCAAGAGCAGAATTTGTTTGGGGACAGCTCTCCCAACAGCCCCGCCTCCTTGCCAACATTTAGTATTGTCTGTCTATTTGATTCTAGCCATCTGAGTGGGCATCAAGTGGTATCTCATTGTGGTTTCAATTTGTTGAGCATTTTTTTTTCCATGTGCTTGTTGGCCATTTTACATCTTCACCCTTCCCCTTGCTGAAGTGGCAGTGTTACAATGGGAGATTGATTCCTTTGCTCTCTCAGAGTGGAAATACATAAACCTACTGGTTCTCAAACCAGGCAATTTTGGCCCCTAAGAAGGGTTGCCAGATGAAATACACATACTTGCTTAAATCTGAAGTTCAAATAAATAGCAAATTTGTTCTACCATTGCATATATGTTCATCCATGCATATACTAAAACATTATGAGTTGTTTACCTGAGATTCGAATTGCACTGCACACCCTGTATTTTTATTTGCTATATCTGGCAGCTGTGTGGCAAGGAGACATTCAGCAATGTCTGGAGACATTTTTAGTTGTCACAACTACAAGGGGGTGCGAGGGCGGGTGCGGCCAGCGAGTAGAGGCCAGCTTCCCTGCAGAACATCACACAGTGCACAGGGACGTTGCTCACAACAAAGAATCATTCAGCCCCAAACGTCAGTAGCCTGGAGGTTGTAAAACGTGGCCTTAACCATTTAATGAGAACTGCGTGTGTGAGATGAATAGAGTCTGTGAGGAGAAGGAGCTATGGCGTCAGGGAAGGGAGGCCCTTTGGAAAAAAGAAGCAAAGGGAAGTTCTGGGGGGAATAGGTGGGGGATTCACTCCTTTTTCAATGCGGACAGAGTCAAATGAAGAGTTCTCTGCAGCCTGCAGACAGACCAGAAGGGACCCTCTTGGCCATCAGAGAAGCTATCATCCCACAGGCAGACATCGTGTCTTCTATCTGCCTGCTGCTGCTGCTGCTGCAACCTGGGGCAGAGCCTGGGCTTCGGAGTTGAGAAGGACCGGAGCCAGTAACAGTGGGCACTGTCAGCTGCTCACCCTCATCCCCAATCCCGGCTCCCAGGGATAATGTGGCCCCCACGTGACTCTGTCCGTGGGAAACAAACGAGTTTGGTTTGAACAACAGACAGCTGAATAAAAGATTGCTTCTTCTCCCCCATCAGAACTGTGACACTATCATTTTGTCATTGTCTCTCAATTTTTTCTCACCCCATACATACGTCATAGTGGGTGCCAAGCTAGCACTGGCCACGTTCCTATGTATGCGGACCTTTTCCAGTAACGTTGTCAGAAATGTCATCTTCCATAGAACAGAGATGAGATGCTAATGGACTTGAAAAACCCCAAACCCCAGCACACAGGTTCCTAGAATGTACCTTCTTAAAAACAGCCTCTGCAGGATGCTTTATCTTTCTCAGCCATGATGTATGCAGCATCGCCGTGGTAAACTGGTTCACATGAGGATAGCTGCGGACAGGGGCACGGGCAATTCAGTATTGAGAGGTCTCCTTAATAACAGTTGCTTCAAGCAGTTCTATCACAGATAATTGAATTGCTCAGAGCCATCTTCAAACTCTCACGATGCCGGACAATTGTTTCCTTCCAGTGACAAAAACAAGCGCAAGGCTCGTCCGTCTCAAAAGCACTTCCTAACGAGAGTCTGTTGAGTGCTCTTGATACTCTGATGGTGCCTGTGTTTGTGGCCATGTTTCATTAGGATGTTTGGTTTTAGCTTTATGAATTCTGTCTCAGAAAGCAAGGAAGATATCCCAGATGATAACTGTGTTTTAAAAAATGAGCATCAGGTTCAGTTGCCGTTGATCGATCCAAGAACAATTGGCGCTGCACATATAAGGTTTAGAGAATAATTCATAGCCTCTCTCTTTTAAGTTTGCTTTTTTCCCCTTCTACTAAACATTTCCTACTCCTGGCTGCCTTAGAGGTCCCATGCTGCTGTGGTACGGTCGGATGACAAGGTGAGGGTCCAAGAGGAATCTGATAATGCAGGAGTGACAAAAAAAAAAAAAAAACTACTATTGTATCGTGTGGAGAGGAGGCAGAACAACTGCTCTTCAGAAATAGGTGACTTTTTCTAAACAATGAAACTTTCTGTGGGGCATGGAAGTCATTGCAGAAGTCAACTGCCTCTGCTCCCGCGGGTTTGTTGTTAGTGTGAGCTGTGCCCATGCAGCAGAAAGGCGGTGCTCAGCCCGCTGGTCCAGAGACTGTGTTGTACTCAGTGTGTGCAGTGGGCTCGTGGTCCTGCTTGACCGCTTCCCTTGGCAATAACTTGCCACACTGTGTGATTTCTTCATGGCCATGCTACAGTTTTAGGGCTTCCCAAATCTAGGAACACTCCTCCTTAGACAAATGGCACCTTCCTTCTATTGAGGTGGAAAATACTAGAAACCCAGGGACTGAGTGTGTTGTCCCTTTCTCCCCGACACAGTAAGGGCCACGAGTATGAAGGGATCACTCAGGCTGCTCTTGTCTCTGCCCGAAGGTGGGATTCTTTCCTGCCCGAATGGTCCTGGGCCCTGGAGGGGGTCGACCCCTCTACACAGAGCTGAGGACAAGGCTAGCCAACCCTGGCAAGCAGGTCTTCAGCCCCAGCCAGGCACGCGTTCCAAACGCCGGGCATGGAGGCTGTCCTGTTATCCCTCGGGTCCATAGATAGACAACCTACTTAGGTTAGACTGTTTGCCTTTCCAACAGACCTTAGGTTAGTGACTGTAACCTGAAAAGCTGGAGTTCATGCTGCCTGTCACCTACCAAACCCAATAAGCAGAGACAGGGTTTGAATCTTTATGGGCACTTTGTTCGGATGATCTGAGAAGATGGCGGGTTTGTACCCTAACAGACCGTCTTACGTTTCCTTCAAGCCCACCTTCTTATGAGGGGGCAAAAGTGTAGGTAAGGGATCTGGAAATCAAGGGAAAAAAGTGTAGGTAAGGGATTTGGAATTCAGGAAGGAGGCTAATCCGATAAAAACTGCAGCCCGGCATTTTCCCTCACAGCCCTTCATCCGCTGACCAGGGATTTTTCTTCATCTGTGTCCTGTGTCCTGGGCGGCAGACTCCCTCCCCAGAATGCAGTGGCTGGGACACCACCTTGATCACTTGGTGTCTTCTGGAGCACAGAGGTCAGTCGCCTGTGGTCTCCTGGAGGCACGGTGGGCTGTACCTGCTGCGGTTCCTGAAACAATAGCTTTCCACAGGCATTAACCACTAGGCTTATTACCTTAAACTAAACTTTTCCAACTGTTGAGTCCCCTGTCATAACCAAACAAATCAATCTTAGTGCACAGCAGAATCTACTGGGCCGGGAAAGCAGCTCTTGACCCTCTCTATCCCACGCATCCAAGCGTATCCATGCTTCGTCATTTTAATTCGAGTACCACCTCCAAGTACCAAGTACCATTTCCAAATGCGTTTTTGAGCACAAAACCACCTGTTGGGTCTGGAATCTGTTTTCTCCTTTTATTCCTCCCCTTCTACCTGCAGAAGTAAAAAGCTATAATCTACCGAAGAGTCCTCTTTGACTGGACTAAATGTGCCTCTGTATAATAAAAGAAAGGGGAAGAAAAATTGATTGTGCATTTTAAAAGCCTGGTAGAGGAGACAGGAGGCTCTCTAGAGAGAAGGGACCGAGCCCCAGCCCCCAGTCCCCAGCCCCACTGACTGCCAGAGAGCCTCCGGATAGTGACAAGACTAAGGAAGGGAGGAAGCAATTGCAAAGGTCAGTTCCGCTGAGACTGGCTCAAAAATGAACCCCCTGGAGCGACGCTGCTCCTGAATGAAGGATGCACCCCCAAGTCCCTTCCAATTGCAAGTGGTGGCAGCCGGTCTGTCTGCGCCCGGCCCCGTCTGCCCTTGTCCTGTCCATCATGAGGCAGTGATCAGCTGAGGGCTGTGTGTGCATGTGAAGAAGGCCAGGGTTCAAAACCAGTCTGAACAATGCATTAGTTTTAGAACATGATTAACAATTATCTTCAGCTGCCCAATTTCCTATTTCCTTCTAATCGGCCTCTTAAAAGACAGTACTGTATTCCTAAGACAGAATGGTGGAAGCACAGAGAGTTCCAGGAGAGACAACACAGTCATTGTTGGGGAGGCTTAAGAAATGGACAGAAAGGGCAGGGGATGCCCTCTGGGCCTGTTTTGACAGGTGCCAGGGGTCAGGAGTGAGTTAGGACAAAGTTCACCAGTTGGAGAAGTTTCTGTGCTTGAGGACCAGCACACGGTGCCTGGAAACTTAACACACATTGGGGTATGTAGTGTTAGGTCGGAGTCGCTCAAGAAACCAGACGGCCGCAGTGAGCTAAGGAGCAGGGTTTATTAGCGGGGAATAAGAGGAAAAGTGGAGCCAACTGAGGGAGGTTGGGACTTGCGGAGGACAGTGGAGATTGTGGAGCCAACCAAGGAAGGTTAAGACTCATGGGGGAACGTGCGGCCAACCTAGGAAGCTTGGGGAGCCAACCAAGATGGGTTAGGACTTACTTGGTTGTTCTCAGGGCAGGATTTTTAAGCACAAATACCTGTGAAGGGTAGCTGGTTGGGGTGTCAGAGTCTGATTGGCTGGAGCTGGTTACTGGGTGCCGTTTCTGCTGACCATTGTTCCTGATACATCTTGTCAGGCTCCAGTTAAAGCTGCATCCTGTTATGTGGGATAGGCCGACCCCAGACCCCGATCTTAGCCGGGCATCTGTTTGTCCTGCGTAGGGTCGGCAGGCAGTTTCCCAGGCAGGCATTTTCCCAGGCTACAGTTTCCCACGGTACAGTTTTCCCGCCTGGTGATGTTGCATTCATCCTAGACCTACTCTGTCATGTAGGAGTGTGGAAACGCAAATCAACAACCAAGCATTTACCTGTAAAGAACGTACATGCCCAGTTCATCAGAACATTACATAGTGTAAGTTGATTAGAATTTAATACACACCCAGTAGGGGCACAGATCTGATCTGTGTGCACTCTAAATAGAAGAAGAAAAGATAATGTCACCCAAAAGTAATATTCTAGCAAAGGAAGCAGAATTAAATGTAAGCACACACAATAACAATACATATACACGTGATGTACACAATCATTTGCTGTTGACAATGGTCCTTGTGGCTCAACATACAAAGACCTACTTCTTGAAGAAGAAACTGGAACGTTTTTGGTTCTCCTTTACCTTGAAGGTGTAACAGGATAGTGTGAGGAGAAAATGTCAATAATGCTTGAAGTTTGCTAGGAATCAGGGGGCTGGCTGGTAGCGAAGGGCATTCAGAATGGCCACTTTCCCTCTGGCATGCTTCGTCATTTGTGTTTTCTGATTTGTTTTTCCCCCTCAAGGTGAATTCGATATCACACATGCATCTTAAATTTGCTTCAAATGTAAGGCTCCAGAGGCAAAGACAGTTTCATTTTTCTCTTGTTGTAGCTCTTCCTCACGGAAGGGTTTGACTCTGGATATAGTGACTAACCAAAGAGGGTGGACTAAAAGCCACCGCATTTCAAGGAAATGCATTCTAGCTGCTCATACTTCTTGACTTACACTATTTCATTGTTTTTAAAAATTCTCTGCCCTCGGGTCCTAAACTTCTGTCCGCTTGGATGGGGTGTAGAAGCATGGCGGCAGGGAGAACTGGCCTGGGTTCAACTTGGTGGAAGGTCCTGGAAGCTGAGGGAACCTGAGAACCCGGAAGTGTCTGTGAGTGAGGAGAAAATAGCGCAAGATCAAAATCATCCAAGCAAAATTTTTCCACAATTCACCCCGAAGCCGGCCCTGCTTTCAGTGCTGCCGAAGGTCTGGTTGGACACTTTGCCTAACCACATCCAGAAATGAAGCGCCCACTGATCCCCCTTAGGACAGTAGGCCTCTGTCCCCTGAGCCGTTTTGTCCCCAGTCGGGCTCTAGCTTCCCTCAAGTCAGTTGTATTTCTTCCCAAACCTGTGTATGCCAGCTGCCTTCGGAACTTGAATGCTGTCATTTTTTCCAGATTGACTGAAGTACGATTGACAAATATAAATGGTATATATTTATGTTGCCCAATGTGATTTTTTTGCCAAAGGCATACAAGATGATGTCTAATATATGTATACATTGTGAAATGATTACCACAATCAAGTTCATTAACACATAGTTACCTCTGTGTTCTTGTATTTCTGGTGAGAACACATAAACTCTATCTCGTGACAACTTCCAAGTATACAAATACTGTCATTCTGTATTTTTATAAAAGCGACATGGGTGTGGTTGTTCTTGAACCACACAGAGGAGGACTTGAAATGGAGGCGAACTGTTCAAAGGTTCAGTGGAATCTGTAGATTAATACTCACTCACTTGCCCTCCTGTGGATTCTGCTGGTCCCCAGGGAGGATGGAGGCAGGAGACACAGCCCTCCGTGGCTCTGCCAACCTGAGCGTTTCTGAGACCCACCAGGAGGGAGCTCGGTCACATACCCTGGAACCAGAAGCTGACAGTCAGATTCCGAGCCCCAAATTTTTAACACTGGAGGAAATAATATGATCTGTTGGATCTTGCAACAACAGAAAAGTAACTATTTTTCAGCTTACAAATTGAAGAACATTTCTGTTCATTAAAATGACTCAAACTAATTAATTCAGAGCTATCAATTGGAAACACTCAAAGGGGAAATGTCTGTGTTTGTATTATATTTAAAAATGCAAAATAGCAAAATATTTAGGATATTAATCCAAAACTCTAGCAGATTAATATTAGTGAGTATTTCAGCAAGATTGCATGATGTTTCTTAACGAAATTGGCATAAGGGTTTTTATCCCCACATTTACTATTAAGTGTAAAAATTATATAACGAAGCAATGAATAATGGAAAGTCATTCTGGGTTTAATTTTATTTTACATGGATGTGAAATAAATGAAGTGTGATGTGATAATCCAATGCTATTTATTGTGGCAAAGGAAAATTTGACCTTGGTAGAAAGACTCTTTGGTATTTAAAAATGATTACTAAAATATGACTATGCCACAGACATTGCACTTGGGTTTCAAGTACCCCAAGGTTAGCTCCTTACATCCCGTTCATTGTGCAAGTGCCCTTGAAATTCAGAATGGAAATGTTCTTTTAAGATGGCCATCAATTCCTGGGAGGTGTGCAGAATTGCTAGTGCTCAAATGTTCCCTTGTTATTAGTACACGGGAGTCTTTTCAGAACAAAGAGTTATTCTCAGTTCAACTGCCCCAGCTGCACAACTGCACCCGGCATTGTTTCAGAAATTCTCTCCGCACTGGAAGGATGAAACAAAGTCATTGGTGATGGGGCTCAGACTCCTTCAGGAGAAGACGTGGTTGCTGTGTTCTACAGCTTTGTCTTCCTCCTTGTTTGTCTGTCTGCCTTTGGCCACCCCTCCTACCCACGCATCATGCCAGCGAACAGACAATCTCGGAGAGTAAGAATATTGCAGGATCACTAGTTAATGAACTTGGGGTTGCTTATGCGAACACCACAAATCTAACCATTCAGGGGTTTCCAGCTCATGTTTTCAGCTTGCAGAGAACAGTTGCCCAGAAGAACTACTGATTCTACTTCAGTGTGCATATCACATATAATAGGGCCTGATGCTCCATGTCCTGGTGACATTCAGGCCAATCTGTACTGAATCAGACAATGTTAGTCATTTTCAAGTGCTGATTTCTGAATCTTGCACATGGGTAGTTATTACGCAGTATAGTTGAAATGGTTCCTTCCTGTACGGGCTAGCCCAATGGGGAACTACATGTCACGTTACCAGAACATAAACTCATGGCACTGGCTCTCATTTTTAAAGACTGGTTCGAAATTGAGGTGATTCATTAATTCAACATTTACTGAGTGCCTACTCTGCATCAGGCTGTGAAAAATGATACAAACAGAGCCACTCTAAAATGGAGTCAGGGCAGCCATCCCAGAGGACCTGCTTTGTCCTCCTCAAACTTTTAGGTTGACGACCTTTGCCCTGGGGCCAGACCGATGTCATCTTCCAGATGACTGCTTGTACAGCTAACAGCAAAGCAAACTTCCCAGGGACAAAGACCGAAAACTAAAGACATTCTTTAGAATTAGCTCCAGCAGGTATAGTTAAAGATTAACTGAGCTTATCTGTACCGATAAAAATTCTTTCCTCCTGTTTCTGTAATTGTTCCCCTTTCCTTTCTTGTAAATGTCCCTTGCCTTCACCTCTTACTTGGAACACTATTTGGGGTGCTGCCTGAATCAATGCTTCCCTAATAGCAATTCTTTGGATCTCAAATAATTGCTCATTGCCTCTCACTTTGGTTTTTCCTTTTCATGTTAACAAGGCCATGAGCTAAACTGAGGATTTTTAAAATGCCTGATAGTTGCAGCATCTCGAGATCACATGTTTGCTTTGTGCAAATTAATGATCCAGCTGGGAAATAGACGCCCAAACAAGTAAGAGGACTGGTCAGAGTGGCGTGAAAGAGGTGCCCACAAGAGCCCGGAGGAGGGAGGGACGTTGGGGCTGGGCCTTTGTATCCAAGTATTTTTGTGGATATTTGTTTTTTTTATCTCTTTTGGGCAATACCTAGGAATGAAAGCTAGTCAAGGGGTAATTGTATTAGAAAGTGTCATGTTGTTTTCCCTGGAGCTGTACCATGTTCCATTCCCACCAACAGGGTATGAGTTCCATGTGCTCCACAACCTCACCAACACTTGGTATTGTCAGACTTTCTAATTTTACCCATTCTCACGTGTAAAGTGGTATCTCACTGTGGTTCGAGTTACATTTCCCTAATAACTAATTATTAGATATGTTATTATATGACATATATAAATATATATTATTATATTTAATCAATATAATTACATAGCTATCATATATGTGTACTAGTTATATATTATTTTATAGTTTATATGTTGAACAACTTCTCATATGCTCATCAGGTTTTCGGATAGCCTGTTTTATAAGGTGTCTGTTCAAATCTTTTGTCCATCTTTAAATTTTGTTTTGTTTTGTTTTCTTTTATTGATTTGGAAACATTCATTATGTATTCTGGATACAAATTCTTTGTTAAATGTGTGTATTGCAAATATATTTTCTCTGAAATGAATATTCTTTTATACTCGGTAAGGAAGTATCAGGATAGCATTTAGGCACATGCTGTTCATAAAGATAGGATACATTCTATAGATTTTACTACCTGACTACCCCAACATGCCTATATAGGCCATAAATGAAGTTCATGAGTGTCTGATGTATGATAAGACAATTGAACTTTAATCATATGCTTGTTAGCTCCTCAATCATGTATGTAGTTGTGTTGAATATGCATGTATTGAATGAACTAACTGGAAAGAAAGGTGCTTTCTTAAAATGAAATTTACTTTAGGCCTCCTAAATGAAAAGTACAATCAGAGCAGACACATTCTTGAAATTATTTTTCAATTATATCATTCATTTGTTTGTTCAACAAATACTTAAGGGCCTGCAAAGTACAGAGGACTTTTGGTAAACTCTGTGGGGGATATTAAAAAAAACATAAAAACAATGCTTTTCTTTGAATAGCACCTCACAATTCATAACATGCCCTTGGATACTGTATTTGAACTTGAAATACAGGTTCTCAAATTCTGCATTGCTTATTCATTACTTATTTTTTAGAAATCTCTCAGGTGCCAGCTTTGTGCCAGAATAAAAGTTTTGGAACAAGATGGACAGTAAATGATAAATATGTGAACCATAATCTCCAAGTGTCCTGAACCCATAACCTCTCCATCCCTCTGACAGCATTTGCCACCTGCCTCCATGACACTTGTGAACTTTGGACAAACTTCGTTTGCTTTAATTTTACTTATTTTTTAAAGTAGACAATACCTTCACATGGCTCCAAAATCAAAATGGTATTACAAAGTATGATTTGAGAAGTCTTGCATCTGTGGGTTGGTTTGCCCCAAACTCCAGTCCATTGTCTCACTCCTTTTATACATGGGGTTGGCCCAAAAGTTCGTTTACTTTTTTCCCCATACAATGGCTCTAGTAGCATTTAGTTGTCTTTAACATCATTCAAAAGAATTTTGTTAGACTGTATTGTGACAGCTGTCCTATCAGCGTGCATTTAAAGAAAACTTATCAAAATTGGTGAATTTTTGTGCAGCCATTTTAATATCGAAGATGGGAGAAGGTAAGCAACATCTTTGGTGCATTATGCTTTATTATTTCAAGAAAGGTGAAAATGCAACTGAAACACAAAAAATGTTTTGTTCAGTGCATGGAGAAGGGGCTGTGACTAATCAAATGTGTCAAAAATGTTTTGCAAAGTTTCTTGGTGCTATTGATGACGTTTTCGCCAAATAACTCTTTGCTGTGTGGCTTTCTTATGCACTGGAAGATGCTTAGCAGCACCCCCAGCCTCTACCCACTAGAAAC
Organism: Tonatia bakeri; assembly: GCA_004024845.1. NCBI lineage: Eukaryota > Metazoa > Chordata > Mammalia > Chiroptera > Phyllostomidae > Tonatia > Tonatia bakeri. The sequence continues at coordinate 188,827 of PVIA01001822.1, forward strand.
CTATAGTGGGAGATAGCCGACATAGTCAAAACATCCAAATCAATAAAGTTACTGATGAAAATGAAAAATGTGTCTGTTATTTTACGGAAAAAAACTAAGCAGACTTTTTGGTCAACCCAATCGCTTCTTGTGTATCCTTGCAGTGTTTCCTTATGGAAATATGCACAACTATAAATGTGTGTTCTGAATTCTCCCTCACTCTTACGTAAGAGTCAACATGTTCTGTACAGTTATATAAATGAGTAAAACATAGCTTCTACATATTGGTCTCCATGTTGTTTACTTCTTTGCAGCAGGTTAGGACCATGAGCTCAGAGCTCGCCAGTGTCAAACTCAAATTCTTGCACAACTAATTGCTTTAAATATACTTCACATGAGCTTATTTTTAGCCATTTAGAGCCTACCTATTTTGCATACCCTGTGAAGCTACACCCAGCCTTTGCTCACCATAGGTAATATGCTGGTGCCTTTGGAGGTCTCTGACCCAGAGACACCCCACTTTGCTGCTATATAACGTCACCTAGACACATGAGCCCTCTTCGCAATCCACCTCTTCCCTTGCCTGACTTTCATATTCTTGCCAATATTCTCTGGGGGCTGGGCCCTCTTGGCCCGCCCACAGTGGTAGGCCAGAATTCCCTGAGGATGAACACACTCATCCTTTGAGGATGATTGGTTGAGGATGAGGTCCACCAATGCCTGCAGAGAGATGGTGTTTAAATAGCCCTGCAAGCTTGTCCCCTGGAGGCACACCCTGAGGCACAGCAGTGGGCCACACCGAGAGACCGTCTGGGGCGAAGCTCCTTCTGCACACCATGCCAAGTGGCTTGATCACGCACCCTTTACTGGCTTCCCATCTTTCCTACTCCCTTACTGGACTTCCTTGAGTGACCTCCCAAATACACAACTTGCACTTTCTCGGGGTCTTCTTATGGGGGCACCTAAACAAAGACAGTAGGCTTCTTTTCCAAATGAAGAAAAGTAAGGTGCTAAGAAAATAAGCAAAGTGCTCATGGCATAACCCAGTAAGTGCGGAAGCTCCATCCTCTGGCTTCTACAAATGTGCTGTTCTGGAACGTGGAGTCTGTCTTCATGAGCAATAAAAACAACCACTGAGACATAGAAGAACAGTACAGGAACAAGAAGGAAAAGAAATCTGCATCTCAGAGTCAGGAGAAGGGTATATAAAATAAATGGTAAATAAATGAAGCAGTTCTCACCCACATGCTTACTCTGTGCCAGGCACTGTTTTAAGGGCGTGTAGTGTGGTGATTCATTTAACACGGACCCTATAAGGCAGGTGCAGTATCATCATCTCTTGTTCACAGATGAAGAAACACAGAGAGTTTAAGTAACTTGCCAAAGGTCACGCTCACCCGAGTCTGACTTCTGGATTTCTGCTTGTTGCCATCAAACTACACTGCCTCTGGAAAAGTGCCAGAGAAATTCTAAAAGTGACAGATTACTGTTGGCTTTTGGCAGTGTGGGTCTTGAAAATAAAGACGGGATTATGCCTAATTAAGAACTAATTCTTCCTAGGACCATCAAAAAACTCATTCATGTCAGCTATGATATTTTCAGAGGCAAAAACTAAATACCCAAGTAAAAATGCCACACAACAGGGGGTTACTAATAAGTCTCACAAAATAAGACATCTGGAGGCAAGAGGTTCCAAATGTGGTTAATTCTGAAGTCAAATGACATCAAAGCAGCAGTGATTCATATATTCATTCTTTGTTTCCCCCCCAATTCCATCTTCCTTGTGGTTGTGGTTCTCTCGGTTCTTCATCGTGGTCTTTCAAAGGTTGCCCTAGTTCCAAGTATTGTCAGAAAGGGAGGGAGAAAATTGGTCCCAGAACCCCCCAGAATACATCCCTTTTGGTCCCATTGGCCAGGATTGGGTCACATGATATCATTGTAGGGGGAGCTGGGAAAGTGAGTCTCTGCCTTGTCTCATGGAAGGCAGGTTCTGCTGGAAACCAAAAAGTGACCAGAAACTGTCAGGAAAAATCTGCCAATTGTGATGTGCCATTGTTTCTATCTCATGTCCGAAGCTGCCTTCTTTGGCTATGTTGAGATTTGGAAAAGCCAGAACCCAACTGCTACACAAAGACAGTCACGGGCAAACAATTTGAGATGGTGCCCAGGATCAGGGTCAGACACTGCACCATCTAATGATGTCGTATTCCGCCAGACATGGCGAGAGCTAGGACTGGAAGCAGTGTTCTGAACCAAGAGGCACCAGGTTGACTGTATTAAGAGGCTTGAGAGATTGGCTATGAAACCCAGGCCTGAGCCAGAAGTGGGATTGCTGAACTCAGTCAATGAATGGATGTTCAGTGAGTGTTTTCCCCATTTAAGGCAGTGAATTAATACTGTGGGGCGGGGAGGGAGGAAGACAGGGATATGATATATCAGGTGTGCATCCCGACCTCAAGAAAGACATGAAAATCTAATAATAGTCAACATGAACTGACCACTTACTATCCACAAAACCTGTTTAAACAATTTACATTGTTCTAGACACTAAAATGTGTATTGAATCCTCAGAGTAACTCTCTGAGACACGTTATATTTATTAGGCCCATTTACCGATATGGAAACTTAAGAGTAGGAAGGAGATTGAAGCAAGGAACGCTTAAGCAACCTGGAGATTAAGATACTCAGTATTTGTTGAATGCTTTGATAAAGTAAAAACCCAATTAAGAATTGAAGACGGCCCTGGCTGGTGTGGCTCAATGGATTGAGCACTGGCCTGTGAACGAAAACGTTACAAGTTTGATTCCCAGTCAGGGCACGTGCCTGGGTTGCAGGCCAGGTCCCCAGTAGGGGGCGTGCAAGAGGCAACCACACCTTGGTGTTTCTCTCTGTCTCTTTCTCCCTCCCTTCCCCTCTCTAAAAATAAAATCTTAAAAAAAAATTGAAGACAGTGCCTATAAACTCTCTCAAACAAAGGCTGGGAATGATATCAGGGCACCTGTTCAAATTGACTTTTGAGGAGAGGTTGAGACTTGGCCCAAAACAGGTAGGCAGAGAAATCAGCCACCAGCATGGTACAACAGACAGGGTTCTCCAAGTTTCCATGACTGTTATGAGGACCTGAAAATGTGGAGCCTACTGCTTGCAACGAAACTCGAAGGTCGTCGTATACAAATGGACAGTTACACATAATTCAGGTAGCCAGGACAGTAGCCAGGAAGCCAGAGAGGTCTTCAAAACATTCAAGAGTATAGAAAATCCTGCTGCCCAGGCTCCAAGGACCATCCCCAGAATTCCAATGTGACAGAATGAGAAATTCAAAGTAGCTTTCAGAGATCCTGAGAGGACTCAGCGTTGAGTTTTACAGCTATGGTCAAGGTCAGAGTGGCAGTGCCGCAGAGGCTCTCTGAGCAGTATTTAACCTTTTCCTCCAGATTTAAGGTGACCATGTAACAGGGTGCAGCCAAGAGGGGAGCCCCAAATAGGGATTTGTAATGGGGTCCAGAAGAGCTTGGAGATAATGGGCTCCACACCACAGGGCACACCTGCCCAGAATGCGGGCAGCTGTGGCCAATTGTGAGAGGAGCCGGAAATGGGGCTGCAGAGGAAGATTGGTGCTGGGTTTAAACGGAGGCACGACAGCCATTGGGCGTCTCTCTTTTTGGGACCATGCATCTGTTTAGGACCACGTGCCTTTGGTGTCTTGGTTGGGACCCTGAGACTTTGGAAGCGCTCCCTTTTGCCACGTGGAGGGTGCTGGGAGGACTGTGTGCATCTGTGGGGAACTTTAGTTTGTGTTATTTCAAATGAATAATAAATTCATTTCCTTTTCACTAATCTTGGGCATTGAGAGACGTCTTTCCTCTGGCGGCGGACATAACGAACATGGGGGTCCCTTTTGGGTAATAGTATATTGCCTCGGCTGCCCTTGGCCCCCACTTTTGTACTGTAACACCAGTGCACCCCATCTCTCCAGGGTGTCTCCTTGCTTTGGCACTGAAAGAGGTTTCCACACTTGGGAAACCTCTCAGTCCTGGGCAACCCTGAGTGCTTGCTTCAGGGACATTCCCAATCTAGGTTACCCTGACTACCCAACTGATGGCTAATGGTAAAGGAAAATTTAGAAAGAGATTTGAGAGAGGGAGGTTGCCCCCATCTCAATAATAAATTCCCGTAACAAAACTATCTGAAGTCAGAATAAAAGTGTTTCTAATTCTCTGTTTGCTAATGGCCGAGCACCCAAGCTGTCCAAAATGGTAGCTGCTAGGTACCTGTGGTTACTGAGCACTTGAAATGTACAGGTTGGAACTGAGACATGCTGGGGGGCATCCAGCGTAAAATAACAGCGTGATTCAAAGACTTACTACCAAAAAATAAAAGAGAAGAAGAATGCAAAGTTTCTCATTAATACAGCATGAGGCAAAAGTAGGTTCACAGTTGTGAGCATGTGAAATACAGAGTCTATTCTTGTATTATGATTTATTAATTATTGTATTCTTTTTCATATGAACAACTATAAGCCTGCTTTTGCCCCACTGCATACTTTATATTGATTACATGTTGAAATGATAATATTTTAGATATTTGGGGTTAACTTAAATATTATTAGAATTGATGTCAGCTGTTTCTTTTCCATGTGGCAGTTAAAAATTTTTAATTACATGTATGGTTCACACTGTATGTCTCTTGGGCAATGCTCTTGTAAAAAACATAACTCTAGAGAGAGTGTTTCTATTAAGAGGGATTCTGTTTGTTTGATTACTGTTGTTGACAAAACCAAGTTAGACATGAATTAGTTAAAATTTCACGAATCTCACGAATCATGCAAAGGCCTTGAAGGAGGTTCGCAGTGGGAACTGCATTGCCTTGTAGGCGTTGCCTTGGAGCTGTTTAAGGCAGAAGTGCTGCCCAGAACACACTCATGCTTTCTTGTGACCAGTGACTCCAGGCCAAGCTACGCTGCATATAAAAATAACACTGATGAGTTCATTATTCTGAATCCGTGGCCAAATGGGCTGTGCGCTCTTTCCATATAGTTTGAATTTTTTATGACCAGAAGATACAAAACACATTTTTTTTAAGAAACAGAACTAATGCAATCCAAGTCATTTTTTTAAACTGAGGGGTATGAAGAAACTTTGTCTCTCCAGAGATGGTAGTGATGGTAAGGCATTATGTCTGTATAAATTTTTACATTTTCCAAGTTCTTTACAGTTTTTCTTTTGCTATTTTCATTTGAATATGGCTAGTGGTCCCCATGGGGCAATCTGAGTTGTCGTTTTGTGCATATTTTATGGGTCTTCTTAATCCTGCTTAGTGTTCTTTTGGCTACACCAGAGGTGTGATCAGCCAGATTCTATCCACTCACAAAAGCCAATCAGGCGCTTCTCTTCACAACACAGTACCGAAATGAGCCATGGAGTGAGTACTTAGTACGCCACAGTAACGGGCAAATGCTACAAATCAGGTTTGTTTATTTATTTGTTTCCTGGAGAGCCAGTTACTAAACACTTAATAGCACATTACTAGGTATACAGCCAAAATCAGAGAACTTCACGATTAGAAGACAAGAGTTAGAAAACATGAACAAATACACAAATTCTCTGTGTTCAAGAACTGGATTCCAGAGAGACAAGAGTCTTTTTTTTTTAAGATTTTATTTATTTATTTTTTAGAGAGGGAAGGGAGAGGGAGAGGGAGAGAGAGAAACATCAATGTGCGGTTGCTGGGGGACATGGCCTGCAACCTAGGCATGTGCCCTGACTGGGAGTCGAACCTGCGATGCCTGGTTTGCAGCCCACGCTCAATCCACTGAGCTACACCAGCCAGGGCAAGAGAGACAAGAGTCTTTTAAAGTCAAATGAGCCATGCCACCTTCAGTTTGTGCATTGTAAGAAAATGCTGATGCTCCTTCTTTACCTGGAGGAGACAAGGCCAAAATTATTTCAATGTGAGCTAGCACTCCTTCAGGAAACCTCCCAGCCCTACCACAATTTTTTGCTTCTGTCTTTCTGTTCCTTCTTCTCCTCTCTCTCCCTCTCCCTCTCTCCCTCTCTCTCTCTCTCTCTCTCTCTCTCTCTCTCTCTCTCTCTCTCTCTCCCCCCACCCCCGGCCTCCCTCGCAAGGCCATTTCTCGCATTCTATTCCTTTTTCTGTTTATCTTGTTCTGCCTTTGTGTGTGTGTCTTATAGGGGAGGAAACATAACTTTCTGAGTTCTTTGCTGAGATTCCTGTAGTAGAAAACAGCCTAACAATAGAAAACCAAACAGAAGTTTATTAGCACATATACTTCATATATGTATATGTATATATATGTGTGTGTATGTATATATATATGTATGTATATATGTATATATGTATATATGTATATATGTATATATATATGAACCCCTAGGGAAAATTGAGTAACTTCCTGAGGTGGCTTAGAATTCAGGCTTAGATACCTTCTTAATGCAGAAAGGCAGGCAGGGATGCAGGCCTCTTAGGGGACAGGAAATGTTTTTAAGGAAAGAAGAACAGGTCCTTAGAAGAGTAAATGGGAGGTTGGATAGTTTGTGACAGAGTTTATCTGGATGAGGTGTCAACTTCTAGTCTTCTCTCCTGCGACAAGAGTCGATCTTCTGTGGTTGATGGCATTCCTAGAATGGGGGGTTTATGACCACTGAGTTCTTTTGGAGGATTTGTGTTGGGGCAGATAAGGAAAATTCAGGGAAAGTCTCCCCTGCATTTGCTGGTTTTCAAGTGCCTACAGCTCAAAATAATCAATATACCAAAGCAGCATATTTTGGGGGGTGGCTTGTTCTGAACTCCTATGGTCATATTTTGGTGGCATATCCTGCTGCCCTTCAGTCTCTGTCACACATACACAAATCCACACACCATTTTTACTACATAGGTCAGTATGGGATAGAGCTAGAAACTCAAGAAACCAAATAATGCCAACACAATGCCTTCATCCAGTAAAACCTGGGATAAAATGCTTCATTTTCTTCAATGGAAAAACAATCAAGCACTCAATTCACTGGTGAGGGGGAAATCTTTGAAACCAGTAAAGAAAGGAGATACTGGAGGTTAAATACACACACACACACACACACACACATACACACACATACATATATATATACACACACACTCACAGACACACCTCTAAAAGAAAATCACTTCAATCATCCATGGTTGTGTCATATCAAATCAAGCCCACATTTTCTCAATTACTTCATTATTTCTCAACAAGAGAGCCAGATTAGATAATCACAGGGATTTCAGATTGTGCTTACTAACTAAAGTTTCTTGGCAGTCACTTGAAAAGAGCTTCTCTAAGACAAACTACTCTAAATGAGAGCCTTTTGGGGGTCATTTTCTTTCAGTCATCCCCACCCTTCCCACACATCAATGAACTAAGCAAAATGCTTACCAGATGGTTCCAACTCCGAACCTCGGTTAATTCTCAAGTTCACATATTAGAAAGCGTCGAAATCAGTTGGTGCTGGGGAAAAAAAAATGAACCAAGATCCAGGTCTCAGACTGGATGCCATCAGTCTATAAAAGTATGGCCAAATGTTTTATTACAAGGCGTTTTTTAAAGCTAGCAGTGAAAAATTAAGAGATTTTTGGTAAGAAATACAGATTTGGGGATTTTCTTTGGGTGTCAGAAACTGGCTCAGAGGACAGGTGCTTCCTTGAAGTAAGAGTAGGCAGAACTTTTGTCATTGCCTTGGAGACTTTTAAGTTTGTAACCCTGCAATAGGACAAAAAACTGATAAGAGCTAAAGGAATAAGTCACATCATGTGGCACTTTGGAGTCTCAAAACCTGCTATGTTCAGTAGCTTTTGTTTTCAACGGGCCTCCTAACCCAGCCGTGATCCAGAATTATGGTTCCAGGTCCACTGCCGCCATCTTTCCTTCTGAAATCGAAGATTCTGCAAGCCAAAAACTTTCTCATAACTCCTTTGCTGGCAACACATGACGTGAACTGCTGGAAGGCTGTTTATTGTGTGTTTTTCCCCCACTTTGTGTGAACATTCGTGCACATAGCTGCAGAAATAGGAATGCATTGAACTCTCTGGTGTTGCCCCTGACCCTGCTGGTGGTGTTTGGTAATCTACAACACACGCACCACCTTACTTTTAAAAAACCCAAATCCTGCGGTCTGACCATAGCTATCCTTGAAAGTAAGCACTTGGAACGGTGTCAACATTGGGAAGCACTAGCTAAGTGATTGCTACTAAACAATTAGAGTCACACTGTTACCAGCCTTTAAAAAGTTCACAAAAGAATAGGGGTCAGAAATGTAAAAATGACAGTATTGTGACTGGCAGTGGAATACAAGGGCTGGCCAATGGTGGCTCCTTGGTGGCAAAAAAAGGGAAAAAGTTATAAGCATAAGGTAATCTAATATCCCCTTTTAAGTTGCTTGTGCTACGCTGGTCTGCAATGTATTCAACACCCATACACATACCACCATTGCCCAGAGCATTCAGTAAAGTCTATTATAAACAGAGTCTTAAGTTGGGAGTGCTGCTTGGATGGAAAAGGGAGCAAGACCACCCAGGGCAGAAAACAGTGGCCATGAGCTGGGAAGGGTGAGCAGCAGAGTCCATGGATTCAGCAGAGCCAGGAGTGGGAAAAGGGAGGGACATTGGGCTTCCAAAATTATATGTGAATTTTCACTTCAGCCTTATGAAGCAAGCTGGAAGCTCCGGGGACTTCCGGTGCTGACACTTGGCTTGCTCATCAAAATAGCATCATTTCAGAACCAATGTCAGCATGTGCGTAAAAACTTGAATATTTCCACCTCACAGCACTGAAGGACGAACCCTCCCTCTGCCCCTTTTTAGTGCTTTCAAAGCACTTTAAATATATTTAACTCTAACAGTAACATGCGTTACAAATATTTGTATTGGGTATGTGTTTGTTCATGTATACATCTATGCAATATATGTTTTCATATATGTGTATCTGTATTTTTTTTCTGAACTAGGATAAAAAATTTTCAAGACACATACAACTTCTTCATTTTTTTAATCTTTGTTACTCCAAAATGTCATGCAGTGCCTAGAAGACACTTAATGTTTGTTGAATGACTTACAAAGTCAGTTTGACTCGGCCCATCTTCATTTCATTCTGCCTTATGCCCAAGGACCAGGATGTCTAGCCCCTGAAGGACCACGGGCCTCTCAAGCTAGCCACGGACAGGGCCACGTAACTCAAGCTGGATCTGCCTTGCTGGCAGCTCCCTAAGGCCCCAGATTATTGAATCCATCCCAACTGGTAGTGACCTCATAAAACAGCTCCACACATCATGGGTCTGTCTTTTAGGGTCTTCAGTTTGGGTGACGATAAAGTCCAGTAGATTCTGTGTTTCTTTCTCTGACTCCTTTAGTCCCTGCTTTGTTGTAACTCCATTTTATCCCTTCCTCCCCCTAAAAACTTTAACATTTTCTGTTCCTTTTGTCCTCGCTGTGTCTTGTCCACTTTTTTGTTTTGTTTTGTTTTGTTTTGTTTTGTTCTGGTTGTCCACTCTTGTTTAGTCTCTTTGCACATAGTTGCTGGTCCAACACAAAAAATTTATCCTCAAGATCAACATCCATTCATTCATTGGTTTATGTAGCAAGTATTCAGCACCTGTTTCATGGAACTTACAGTTTTTTGAGGGAGTCAAGGAGCTGATCTAGACCGGGGGCGGTGGAGTGGGGGGTGTTGGTTGGCCTAGGCTTGCTTGAGGAAATGACATGTCAACCGAGCTATGGAGAGTAACCAGGGAAAAGCGAAGAGGATTCCAGGCGCAGGGAAGACTGTGTGCTTACACAGGCCCTGCAGCGGACAGCAGAACAGCAAGACTAGGAACTGAGCGGTCAGTGTGGCCTGGACCCAGAGCGCAGGCCAGTGAGGAAATAGGAGCCAGTGCCACTGGGTCTTATCATCCTGCTGAGGATTGCTATATAAATGCGAGTGCTCGAATGTTCCACAAAAGGGATCCCAGCTGTAACACACATACAGTTACTGAACAGCACTGCTCACTCTGGAAGGAAGAGTTCCTGGAGTATGGAAACTCACACTGTGTATTTGTTTTCTGTATAATTATCACCGATTTGCTTTCCTCCTTGGCTGAACGGAGATTCTAGGTAATTATTATCAAACTAACTCTAAAAATGTTCTGTTTAATTCTAGTGTGTTACAAATGCTCAGTAGGAAAAAGGTTTAAAGCCCACTTAACATCCTTTTAAGAGCCAAATGGCCCCGAGCAGAGTAAAATTATAGACCCTAGCAAAACGGACTCCATGTTAATTGCCTATTGATCAAGGGAGAGAAAGAGAATTGCACTAAGCACATTATTAACACCTTTGCTGAAATAGTTTCTTTTCCTGATGGGAAGGTAATGAAAACGACAGGAGACCGGGGCGTTTTTTATACGTGGCGTTTGACTGTGCTGGGGTTTAGTGAGCAGTGCAGCTGGCAGATGAGCAAACCCACACTCGCTGGGGATGACCAAGCTTTGTAAAGCAGCCCTTCCACCTATAAAGATGTGTCGGGGGGAAATCCTGGCTGAGAACTTTGATCACGGTGAAGAATATTTTAATTTCATAGCTTCTGCTGGTTCTTTCTGCTGCTGGGGATTAACGTTTGGAGTTGGAGGAGATTTCTTTATGGCCTCATCTAGCTATGCGAAGCGCGCCCCTAGAGCCTGTGCGTGGGGAACAAAAGCTGCTCTGGTTAATAAAGTAAAAGTCAGTCACCACCAAGGGCGGGGGAAATCCTTCTGAATTGCATTGCCTTTAGGAAAATGTTTTTCTTCCTTAAAGCCCAGCTGAAATATATTGTCTACAATCAACTTTGTTCGTCCTTGGGAGACGTGTTTCATTCAAGAGCTTTTTGTACGAATTTTTTTTCAATGACCATTTACATTCAGTATTATTTTGCATTGGTTTCAGGTGGATAGCATAGTGGTTAGACAATCATAGACTTAACAAAGTGCCCCCCAATAGTTCCAGTACCTGCCGTGTGCCATATGTAGTTATTATAATATTATTGACTGTATTTCCTGTGCTGTAGTGCAAATGCTAGTTTTATCCCATCCTGGTGAAGGGTGTCAAATGAATGCCAAAGTCCACCCATTCCAAGCTGTTCCACTAAGGCCCTCCTATGCTGTTTTTAAACTGACCAAGTCAGATATGAGGAAACTGTTGTAGATTAGTATATTTTATATATGGTTACCCAGGTAGGAAAGGGCAATGGATGCTAAGAATAAGCCCACCCCTATGGATTAGGGAAGGGATTACCCTGGACGTAAGGGTGGCGGACATGCAGGCAATGCATGATTAAAAGAGGGCTCTCTGCCGATGGAAGGGGAAGGCAGTTTTCATTTGAAGGTTTTCATTTGGAGAAGGATTTGTCCCCAAGCTCTCGTAGTTGTTGGATTCAGGTCCTTGTGGGTTGCTGGACAGAGGACCTCAGTTTCTTATCGGCTGGAGCTGCCTTCAACTCCTTGGTCTGTGTTCCTCTCCATATGACAGCACACAATGTGGCAGCTTACTTCTTCAAAGCCAGCGAGGGAGAGTCTCCCAGCAAGACACATTAAAATCTTCTGTAATACAGTCACATGTGTGTGACCACAGACATGCCATCACCCTTGCCATATCCATTGTTTAGAAGGAAGCCACGGGTCCCACTTACACTCAAGGGAAGGAAATTATATAAGGGTGGGAACACCGGGAGGTGGGGATCGTGAAGGCCATCCTAGAATCTGTCTGCCCCAAGTGGGAAAGAAGCAAAACCCTAAGCTATTGATGGTTATTAACATTTTAGCTATAGTAGTCTGTCAATCAAGAAGTGTTAAGTGCAGAATAAGAAAAGGTAGAAGTAAAGACTTTCATGGATCAAGACACAACCTATTCACAGGAGAACAGTTAATAACACTATGCCAACTTAAATAATAAGAGTCGTAGCTGAATTATTTTTATTTAAAAATAAAAACACTGGAAAAGAATGTGTTCTTCCACAGGGCAATATGAAAATGAGACAAGGCCCTGGCCAGGTAACTCAGAGTTTTTTCAGGACCCAGAGCATCGTCCTGTACACCGAAAGGTTGTGGGTTCGATTCCCAGTCAGGGCACATACCTGGGTTGCAGGTTCGATGTCTGATCAGGGTGCATGCAGGAGGCAACCAATTTATGTTTCTCCCTTACATCTCTCTCTCTCTCTCATAAATAAACACATCCTTGGGTGAGAATTAAGAAAAAATTAGGGAAGAACAGAAGCTCTGGGAAGAGTCCAGACTTGGTTGGAAAATGAATGAGAAAACGAGGAGGAGAGCGATACTCAGACTCACCTCCCCTGTGAAAATGGAAGCATCCTGTCCCATTTCTGACCTCGCTGCCTTTTAGATCCAATTCGCTCTTGCTCAGACTCTGCCTGACTTCCAGGCTCTGATGGTATTGTTCATCCATGCTGCGAGGCGAACTCGGCTGCCCACTGCCTGGCTCTGATCCCCTTTTCACCTTAATTTGGGTAAATTATTCACAGTCTCTGTGACTGTAAAATAGGATGGTAATAACACCTACTTCAAAGAGCTGATGGAATGGAACGAGCTGCAACCTGGAAAGTGCCTCGAACTGCACCCAGTCACAGCAAATGCTTCGTTAATGGGAACTACTACTATTGTTCTTTGAATGAGTCATGATTAGGTGTCTGCCATGTATACAGTTAGCCCATCTCTTTCATTCTAGGACCACTCGAGAATTTCATCACATGTGTCCCTATATGACAATGCCACTGTGATGGCCTTAGTAATGCAATGCTTGGCTCTCTTGGGTCTTCTTTTTTTTCTTATTAGAAAAAAAAACTGATTCAATGCATCATAAAGCTCTATATTGATCTAAAATTACTGTAATTCATTGCAACAGCACTTAATGGATGTGGTTCAGCTGATTTATCTCCCCCTCTTCAAGACAAAAAAAGTAGGACCCACAATCCCTCATCTATCATTAGGCGTGTAGTCAGCCCCTTCAGAATGGCTGATCTGTCATGGAAAACCACACACGTACTGGTAGTCACCCTTCTGCATTCTGACCATGAAATTCAACCTCATATTTATCCTCCATTTTCTGTCTCCCTTATATTTAAAACTAGAGTCATGATAATGGTTCCAGTATTTGAAAACATTTAGTCACAGTAACCCGTAGGCCCTAAAGAAAGACATGAAATCTGATGATTGTTACTCAGTTTGGGGATATATATAACTCCTGACATAGCACCTCACTGTTCAATCTGGTAGCTCTCAGATTACATTCTCAGCTGTATTTTTGTCTTTGCTTTACAAAATCCCTCACCTATTGCATTTCTGAAAAGATCAATTTAAAGCAATACTTCTCAAACTTTAATGTGTACATGACCTGCTGGCAATCTAGTTGAAGTTCAGATTCTGCTTCAGCAGGTCTGGGGCGGGGTCTGAGATTCTACCCTTCTGATAGCTCCCACGTAACACCCGTGCTGCAGGTTCAAAGGACCACACTTTTAGTAGAAAGGATTTAAAGGACAGATACCAGCACCAGTTACGAAATCAAACTTAGGTGACATGCCTCTTGAGAGACTCCAAACTGCACTCAGCTGTGAAGTCAGCACTCAACACTGAAATTCCATCCTTGCTGCTCCATGAGCACCACCTGTCATGGCGGTGTCCCCATAGACATGCCCTGTGGGTGATGGCACTGACAATGATGTTGACCTCATCTATAGTCAGCCTTTTAAAAGCAAAAGCTATCTTCAAGCCAAAGAGGATTCACTTGCTATTTATGGTTGTAAAAATTAGGTGGGCTGGGGAGAGGCGTGGGGGGTAGTGAGGAGGGTAAGAAGAAATGATATCATCGATCTTGTATTTATGCTCAGCAGGGATTATGCATCCCATCCCCCAGCTCTGATCTTGAGATTGTGTTTCCTGAAGGCCTATTTTTCACCTTCTGCCAGGAACCGCAAATGACCACAGATGGGCCCAGAGATGGCTTTGGCCTTTAATACTACAGCCCATATTTAAGCATTTGAAAAAGTGCCCTATCACATTAAATGGATTAAATAATTTGTGAAACACAGCTTATTTGACCCCAACCAGAGTTCTCGATTCAGTAGGTTTGCCTGAGCATGTGCAGTTTGAACAAGTTTTCAGGTGATGCCGATGCTGCTGGGCCAGAGACCACACTCTGAGAAGCACTGAGTTTATTATCTTTAGCTTTCTGTAAAAGTGGACTTTCCTCCGAGCTGGGAGTGTCTAAGGAGGAAGATGAATGGGGATGTGGCGAGCCTAATGAATATCAGGCCCTTTTCATAAATCTTTGTCAAAGGGAGTGGGAGCAAAAAACCAAGGCCGAGATGTGGCTTGGGGATTTGAATCAGGGAGAAACCCCAGCTGCAAAATTCTGTTACTTCTTTCAGGTACTGGATCAAAAGTCAGAGCTAGCAGCAAGGGGCAAATTATTCTCTCCTTTGGAAAGCTGTAATTAATGATAACTTGACATTACACAGACACTCCAGCTGGCTTGACTGGCCGTTTTAGGTATAACAACTATGAAGCAGGAGAAGTTAGAAGGAGCAAGCCCCGAGAGGTCTGTAGCTTGGTGGCAATGCGAAATCAAATATATTCTGAAAATAGAAAGCAAAAGTTCACATAAATAGAGATTGACAGCGAGTGGAGTCCTTGGTGGATGCAGCCTTTCTGCTTTCTAATTGCTCTCTAGTTTTTGAACCTGCCACTCTATGACATAAGGAAAGCTTATTAACAACAGGTTGAACTGTCTCTCAGCTCGGCTGTCCTTTGTGTTCCCTCCATTGTCAGGCAAGATCTCAGTGGCCCACACTTCCCCCAGGCTTATGTCTTTACAGCTCAGCACCCTCAGCCAAGAGTTTCTCTTTCCCAATAGTTGAAACTCAAGGCCAGGGATTCGCTTTGGTAGGATTGACTTTGGTCAGTGCCTGTTGTTGGGTCATCCACTCCCATGGGTACAGTACCCTGGGATTGTCCCTGGTTGCTTGGGATGGTGTCAGCTTACCTGAACCCCTTGGACTGTGACCAGCAAAGGAGTGGTCCCTAGAAGACAACCAGAAGGAATGGCAGCTGGGAGGCACAACCACAAAGGTCCACTTCCACCTCTCTTCACTGGGGAAGGGGACATGGCTGCATTCTTGAGAGTCAGGAGCAAAGCATCCCATGCTAGCCTTCATTTTCAGAATCCTCTGGTTTGGGGCCAGCATGCAGAGGGCTCGAAATTGCAAGAGATTGAGAAAGAGCACTGGATACTTCTGTTATCAGTGGAGAGCTACTAACAAGATTGTGGAGCCATGTAATTGAATAATGAAATAACATATTTTGAAGGAATTCATGGAGTTCATTTTATAAGGAAGCTTAAAAAGCAGGGCAATCATTTAAGAGATTCCTGAAATAGAGGTCAGAAGTAGGATGCTATGGGAAAGGGCTATGATACTCACGGGAGGAAAAGTACTTGGTAGACAGCCGTGTAACTCTAGGTAGTTGGTAGACACATTAGAGACAGTTGTCAGCTCCATGCATTCACTCCCCTGGGCTGGAGTTGACCTGCGGTAGCTTTAGATCTTCCTGGCTTGGCTGAGAGAGCCACCACTTAACTAAGTTCTGCGTGTGAGCCTCTCGTGGGCACCTTTCCTCCCTTACACCCCCAAACTCCTGCCCCTCTTCCTGCGTCTTGGCCCAGGCTCAACATGCATCATTGGTGTGTACATGCTTCTGTTCCATTTCTGCTCTGCAGACTTGCTTACCTTATTTTAAGTGTGACCTTGTGTGTTTTAATGTTCTTTTTGTATCGCTTAATTTGAGATGCTTGGAACTCAGGAGTCCTCAAGCTATACACTTAACCATGCCATCTTTACCAAAAGTTTGCCCACTTGCTCATCTTAAAATTTTTCCCAGGCATTTCGTGATATGTTCCAATCTTAATTGCCTCATGTCGCTTCTCTGTCTCTTTCAATAGTAAAGGGAAAAAATACCAAAACTAACTATCTATACACACACATGCACACATATATGTTACTTTATAAGAATACAACTGGACAATTTATTTTATGCATATAAGTTTTAAAAGACACCATGATTAGAACCACAGCTGTGGCAGATCATGGTAATGTTTTCAAAGCATACTCCGTGAATTGTCAATAATTGTGCTGAGAGGGTGATAAAGAAGACGTAGAGAATTTTACTAAAAATAGGAAAAGTTTATGATTTTGGTTAGTGGTGGAGTGAAACCAGTATTTCATTCTGGTCCTGGGAGGGGGAGACAAGTGCTAATCAATACCAGCATTGAGTTTGTTTCTTTTACCATCATTCAATAGCAGGGCTCACTGTGTGACTTTCAGACAGATACTGAAAGGGACGTAGTCCCATATCTGCTGGTAGCACTCAACTGCCATCCCATTGCATCCCCATCAATGCCTTTGGCTTTTGCTGTCTGGTTCCACACGATGCCTGTGTGGGTGAGCCTAAATGGAAAGAAAAAACTGGATAGGTTATATCGTGGGTGTACTTTTGCAAATGTGGTATTTCAGCAGCCTGGAGAATTACCAAGGCAAATGATTCTGCTGGAAAATTTAATTGCTTTTACAGAATGAGCAATTCCAAATTCCAAGTGTCACATGAGGTTCTTATCTAATTTCTCAGGTGTTTAAACAGGCTACTTTCTGAGCTGAGAGGAAAGAATTTGAGCTGATTTAGAGTTTCCTGAAGTTTTTTTCTTTGTAATTACAGAAGTACAAGAGGCTGAAAATATTCAAAATGGTGGTTATAAATTATAAAATTCAAAGCCTCTGCTTGTTGAACTCATCCATCATCTCATCTTCTAGGGTAGATTGTTAAAAGAGCTTTCAGTCTATTTTCAATGGATAGTTCTATATCTATGATTAGATCTGTAACTATAGCAGTGGTTCTCAAACGGGGAACTTTGCCTTCCACTTGGAGACATCTTGGAGGGTCACAATGGGGCAAGGGGGGATGGCTACTGGCATGCAGTGAATACAGACCAGGGATGCTGCTAAACATCTCACAGCACACAGGGCAGGTCCCCCCACGGAGAATTTCCCTGTCTAAAATACCAAGGTTAAGAAACCTTAATCTACAGATTTAATTTGTATAGGAAAATTTTAAATAAGAGCCAGTAACACACCATTATTTCTTATAAGATCCTAGGGGGAATCTAGCCAGTAATACTGTAGCATTGTCTTCTGTCTCTTTGTAAAAGTCTTTCAGTGATTTTGAGAGCAGACGTTGGAATACATGTATTTCCCAGTTCCACTCATTTAGGCAGAGAAGGTCACCTTGGGGATTGGGTCAGGTTTTTCCTAGGCCCGGGAAAATCAAGACAACAGGAGGCCCACAGCTGCTTGGATGACTGTCCCGGACACAAATTGAGAGTCATGGTAGGGGCCAGCAGTCAGGGCTGGAGCCCCTGGCTGGGACCAGACACAGATGGCTCATGAGGAGTCGTGCCTCCTTCATAGCTGGAAAAGCCAGTGATTCTGCTTGTACCCACCTCCCACACGTCCAGGGGACATGATGATTTGGGTACATTGTTTCCCTTTATGCTTATTTTGATTATCACTTGAATCAAAGTATCAGGAGGTGGGAAATGCAGGAAATTGGACTGCTGTGGGACCTAATGGATTTTTTTCCCCTTAGGCTTCAGACTCTGTAAATTGTGTTCTGAGAACTGTACCCTAGTGTGGAAATTTGAGTCCCTGTCCTATCTTAGAAGAGAAAAGTGTCTTTGAGCCTTTTCTCAATGCCAACTTTTCTCAACTTTTCTCAGTTCATGAGTATAAACAGGGGCCACTGTGCCAATGCCAACAAGATGGCTGTCGCACAGACACTGGACAGGCAAGCCCCTGGGGGAGAAGTTACACCTGTTTTCCATGGACACAGAGGAAACGGGCAGATGGATGAGGCCAGGATGAGTCCTGCCCATATGTGGGAATCTGGGTTAGACTTCCCTACAGTTCGAGTCACAGCAGCCCCGAGGACCTTCTGGGAGTGATTCCCTGAGGGAGTTTTGGCCAAAACGTAATCCAGCCAATGCATGCCACCTTCAGCAGCTCTGCACGGTCTTCTCCAACCCACTGTAATGCGTTCTCCAGGGAGATCCCATTCAGAGGAAAGGAATTAGGGACCTGCCTGGGAGTTAGAATGTCCTGGGTTGAGCATTCCGATGGCACAGCTGTAGGTTTGAACTAGTCTGAAATATTCAACTGCACAGAGTCTTATGGGTGGGTAAGAAATAGTTACCGTATTTTGCCGTGTATAATGCGCACTTTTTTTTTGCCCAAAATTTTTAGGGAAAAATAATGATATGTATTACACATGGATATGGTGATTATATACGATGGGTATAATACTCCTGGGTATAATGTGCACAAAAACACGGGTGTGCATTATACACGGCAAAATATGGTATTTTCTTTCTTTCCCACCTCCCTCCATAGGCCCTACACTCCTTCCTCTCTCTATCCCCTTCCCTCTTCTCTCCTTCCTTCCAGAGAACAAGATCTTAGAAAATTTTAAACTTCTCAGGACACTACTTGTGGAAAGAACAAATTTGCAGAATGAGAAATTTTCAGTATGTACCATTTTATAGGGTGGAGCGTATTAGGGAACAAGATGGAGAAGACTCAGATTTAAGGTCACTCATGGGTATTTTGAAAATCTTGTTATATAAATCACAGGTTTCATAATACACTTCTCTTTCAAAATATATTAAACTGTTAACTAGCAGTTCGTCACCACTAGATATTTATTAAGCACTTCACGGGGGCCTAGCATTTTGCCAAACTCAATGCATACTTATTCCAGACAAGTAAACATGAAAATCCTTCCTGTGACCTTTTTGAAATGCCATGATTTGTCACTCTACAGGAAATCTAAAAATTTTTATCCTCATTTTAATTTGTCTTCCTCATTGAAAACAGGTGTGTGGTTGAAGAGACAAAATTCAGAGCTTTGAGTCAGGCAAATGAGCTTCGATTCCAAATCCCTCCATTAGCTTGCATTAGCATGGAGTTGCATTTTCTTGGGACAAAGAAATCCAGATTTTACTCCAACGTAATATCAGTCATGACACCCAGATCTTTGCTTCCTGTAGTTGATGTCTAAGGACATGGAAGGGAAACAACCATGTCCAAAATCCAGCCACTTCTCCCCACTCCCACTGGGCTGCCCCAGTCCCAGGCGCTGTCTTCCCTAAGAGATTAATGCCACGGTTTTCTCATGGGTCTCCCTGTATCTGCTCTGGCCTCCTGCAGCCTGTTCTCCGTGGAGCATGCAGAGCAATTATCTTTAAAAGGAAGAAAGACCATGTCATAGCTCTGTTCAAAAGCCTCAAGTGGTTCCCCATTTCAGGGGGAGACAATTTTCCATCTTTGGCTCCTCCTTCCTCCAGGCCTTTGCATATTCTATTCCCTCTGCTTGAAAGGCCTTTCCTGCCTGCCTGGCTGGCCAGGGCTCATCCTTTCAGCTCCAGTATCACTCATCATCGAGGCCTTCGCTTTCCAGCTTCCTGTGCAGCCCCTACCCACTGCCACATCTGTCCCTCTGCTCCTGTCCCTGAAATTGTTTCTGCACATCAACTTATAACTCATTCAATACACTTTCTTTATTTGCTGGAAAGCTTCACGAGGGCAAGAATTTTTATCTATTTCATGCATAGCTGTATCCCCAATGGCCAGAACTGTGCTTGGAAAAAATACAGGGTGGGGCAAAAGTTTACAATTGTTTGTATGGAAAATAATACAGTAATTAATAATACCAAAATGAACTCTGTGTGTTTGCTTATTCACAGCTGGAAACCGACTTTTGCCCCACCCATATTTGTTTAATGAATAAAAAAAGTAACCACACCTGTGGTTTTCTACCCCAGCGAAAGGAATACAGGTAGACATAATCAAGAGGAATGCTAAGCAGAATAGGATCCATCCAGATTTCTTCCCCTGCAATTTCAAATTTCAAGTATCTAGTTAAGGTTCTTTGAATCATTTGCTAATCACACAATGCTTTCAATACTAGGTTAATACATGCAACGTGCGTGAAAGTACAGCCAGATGTGTCAAAAATGTGTACCTGACTGCAGATGGATCTCCATAGACTTTCTGTTTGCAAACGCAGGTTTATCACCGATCAACCCCCGCTCTCTGGATCATAAGCAATATTTTGGTAACCTGTTGGAGGGAGGGCCAAGTATCAGTTCATCTCTTGATATTTCTTTTTCTTCCTGCCAGTCCAACTCACGAACGGCTGGTTTCTGTTTCCGTGCATGGCTGCCTGTGTGGGTGTGGAATATTAGCATATAGCCTGGCACTGTCCAGGAGAAATAGGATGTGAGCTATGTTTTAAATTTCCCAATAGCTCTATCAAAAAAAAAAAAAAAGAACAAGGAAACAGGTGAAAATTATATCACTTAAGTAACATATTTTATTTAACCCAGCCTCTCGAAAATATTATTTCAACAAGTAATCAGTATTAAAAAGATGAATGAGATACTTGACATCCTTTTTTTAAAAGTTGTACTAAGTTTTTAAGATCCAGTGTGTATGTGAAGCTTCAACCACATCTCAATTTGGATATATGTCAAGAGCTCAATCCCCATATGAGGCAAATGGCTATTGTTACGGGCTGAACGTTTGCATCCCCCCACCCAAACTCACAGGTTGAAATTCTACCCCCAGTGGAATGGTATTGGGTGGTGGGGCCTCTGGCAGGTGGTTAGGGTTAGACGAGGTCGTGAAGGCAGAACCCTCGAGGATGGCATCAGTGTCCTTACAAGGATCACAGAAGAGCTTACCAGTCTCTGTTCTCTGCCGTGTAAGGAGACAAGAAGACGGCCATCTGTGAGCAGGAAGGGAGCCCTCACCAGACAGCGAATCTGCCAGCGCCTTGGTCTTAGACTTCCCAGCCTCCAGAGCTGTGAGAAATGTTTGTTGTTTAAGCCACTCAGTCTCTATCTGGCATTTTGTTAAAGTGGCCTGAACTGACTAAGACAGCTCTCATACTGGATGGCGCAGATGCAGACTTTCTATTTAAATGTTTCATTGGTCTGTGCTAATAATGTCACTAGTTATTTATTCAGTCAAAACAAATGTTTGAGTGTCTGCCATGTGTCAGGAGCTGTCCTAGGCTCTGGCATACCACAGTGAACAAGGCAGACAAACTTCCGTTTCCATTCAGAATTTACATTCTAGTCATGAATGGAGGGCCATGGAGGGATGATCTGGAGAGCCTGGGATGGGGTGGACAGTTGGGATGGTAAGAGGATGATTCTAGAAGACTTCGCTGAGACGGTGGCACCCGAGCAGCCTGAGGGTAGTGAGGGAGCAAGGGACAGGGATGTCTTGGGGGAGAGGGCTCCAGGTAAAGGGAAGAGCAGGGATAAAGGCCATCCACAGGGTGTCCAGGGACCTGCAAGACAGTCACTGTGGCTACAGTGGGGAGGCAAAAAGGCAATGGGGGCAGGGAAGGCAGCATCATCTGAATTGGGTGAGATTCTGCCTTCTCGCATGAATGAGCGTGGAAGCCTTTCGAGGGTTTTCTGTGGAAGGATAATAAGACCTACATTTCACCAGCACCTTCTGGCTGAGCCCATACATTTGCTGCAAACCCAGCACTGTCTCCTTTTCCCTGTACTCACTTCTGCACATTGTCCTAGGTGGAACACTCTGGAACACACTGTGCGATGTGATGTGCGGGGGCTCTCTTCAAAGGTGGCTATCATCCTCTTAGCTGTTCTGCGGCTCCTTGCCCGTTTGGCTACATGCAAAGACAGAGGAACGACACATTCAGCTCTCAGCGAAGCTACCATGTGGGAGGGAAAAGATCAGTTTCTGGGCAGCATCTTCCACAAGGCAGATGCCTGTGCAGATACAACGCACCTCCTCCCGGTAGTGAATTCCATTTGTTCAGATGAAGACAGCATCCTTCAGAGGCCTGGCTCTGAAATGTGGAGACCAGGAGAAATGCCCTGTGGACCCCTGCTGCTCAAAGCATGGTCCAGAACCAGCAGCATCAGCACCAACTGCAGAATCTCAGGCCCAGCCTAAACGCGCTGGGTCAGAATCTCACTTTAACAAGGTGTCCAGCTGATTTGTACACACAGCACAGTCTGTACCTTTTCATTCTTAATCCTCCCTGAATTTCTCCATAGTCATAATGCTTTAATGGTTCAAAAGAGCAATAACCATTTATTAGTTTTCATGATTGTGATCACCTGGACTCCACGGGGAGGATTTTTCTGTTCCCCGTGGAGTCTTCTATGGCTCTGGTCACCTGGAGGCTTGACTGAACTGGAATGGCCGTGATGGCTCATGCACATGGCTGGCGGTGGCAAGGGGTTCATGCTGCCCCATGTTTTATCGGTTGAGGATATAGCTATCTATGAGTCTCGCTGAGCTGGGACATCCAAGGTGGCTCCCTGACATGGTGAGAGTTAGTGCTGGCTGTGCCCTGGGAGCTCAGCTGGGGCTGTCTGTCACCTGGAAGGCCTCAGGTCTGCTCTGTGTGGCCACTCCATGTGGCTTGTCCTTCTCGGAGCATGGCGACGGGGTTCCAAGAGGGGGCTTTGCAAGGGCTGAAGCTGCAGGTCTCTCAGGCCCAGCCTTAGAAGTTACCCAGTGAGATATTGAGCCATTCTGTTGGTGAAAGCAAGTGGCAAGGTCAAACTAGATTGAAAGGCAGGGGGAAAAAAGATCAGCTCCCGATGTGAGGAGTGGCAGGGACTTTGCAGCCTCCTTTAATCTGTCTCCAAAGAGAACAACTGAAGTTTATCCAGCAGTTGTCATGTAAGTACTATTATCCAATATTATCCAATTTCGTCACTTTTAAAATGCCCACTTTTTTAAAAACTTTTTTAGAGCCATAGGAAGTCATTAAGATAGTACAGAGAGGCCCTGAGTTCCCTTACCATTTTCTGCAATGGTTAAACCTTGCATGATTTTAGTTCAAGGTTTATATCAAAGCCAAGAAACTGACATTGGGACAGTGTGTATGTGGGGCCCTCTGTCATCTTAACAGTGCACGGCTGCTGTTTACGGGGTGAGTGCCGTGTCCGTGCCATTACCACATTTCGTCAGTTCTGAGATGCCCATTGTTTCATATTTATCTCCGACATGAGAACATGTCTTACAATCAAGCACATTTGACAGTCAGAAGCATCATTTTTCTTTTCTCAGTCGCACATGAAATAATGGTGTGTTCCATAACATCAATACATAACATCTGAAGTTCAATAAAGTTCTGTATTAGCCCACCTTACAGAGAAAGAAACTGAGGTACAGAGTGGCTAATAATGCTGCCCAAGGTCACACAGTGAGTTGGGCTAGTGATGGTAATGCAGAGAGAGAGAGTTCAAATCCAACACGCTTCACCTAGACTCTCATGGAATATAGCTGTCATAAGATTAAGCATAGCATCTTATATATTATATTTAGCACGGCAGTGGTGGGGTTTAGTGAAAAGCATTTAACGATGAGGCAAACCAACCCTTATTCTCTGGGTCCAGATGCAGCGTTCTCACCCTGCCCCCTACATTACTTACCGCAGAGTTAGCGCTCCATGCATTCTATGGGTTTACCTTCTCTGCTCACAAAACTGTATGAATTCGAAAGTTCACGGGAGCAACGAGCTCCATAGCTATTCAACTGTAACCTCTAAGCAACAGTGTGCGGCGCTTCTGTGGCAGCTCATTGAGCAATGGGCTGTTCCAGCTGCTTTGTGGAGCGCCGAGCATTTTCCTTAGTGGAAACACACTCAACTCCGCAGTTAATCAGCCCTCTGCAGGGATTAGAAGTTAAAGAGGGAAAAATAAAAGGAAGAAAATGGGAAGGAGGTGATTAGTTTGATTTTCACATGTGTGGTAGAAATAATGCCAATTCTGGAGATAGACAGACCACCTATGGGTTGAAAAAAAATTGTTTTAATTACAAAGCTATTTCAACTACTTCTTATGGATGATGACCCCCCTTTTTTTCACCACGAAAAGTAAAAAAAAGAATTTATTCCTTAGTAGATTGGAGCTAAATATGAGCTTACTATAATACATAAACCACCGCCAAGAGAAAAGGAAATTAGTTTAACCAGATGAGATATATACAAAAATAATTACAGCACATAAGTTGAAACTTTGCTCCCCTGGGCAGCTCTTTGAAATGCTAATCTCTAAGTCGGAGCTAACAAACAAAAAACACTTCTGGTCATGTAAGAATGCAGGGTTTGCTGCCAGTTGCCTTCCATTCTGAATTCCATGCAAAACCACAGACCTACCTGGTTTAAAGCACACTCATTCTTCCTTTCTTCATGGTTTATTTGAGATGGGTTATTTCGTAGGTCATGAGATGCAGCAAAGTCCAGACAGATTTGTGTATCACTATGGCAAATGCAGTTCTGTAGACCAATGGGGAGATTGTTGGTTTGACTAATCATTTCTATATAATCAGATTCATCTTGTGTAGGCGTGTGTGGTCACACAGCATATTTGAAGCCAGCGAGAAAGATTTGAATCAATTTAGCCAAATAAAGAGGGGCCAAAGTCACAGGAATTTGCTTGGGGTCCAGTTTGTAGAACTTGAAAGAGGAGAAGTTGTCAGAGGAAGACAGAACAGCTATCATCTCACGGAAGGTCTCCCATAACCCTGGGAAGCAAATACCGTCATTCCAGTCCCGTTTCACAGATGAGGAACAAACTCTCAGCACGGTTCAGCGATGTCTTCAGCAGGGCCACACAGCTCATGAAAGGCTCATGCAAACCGTTCTATCACATGGAACTCATGTATGTATTTCTGTTTTAAACATGTAAATATGAATTTCAAAACGTGTTTGGCCCCGGTAATTGTGGATAAGGGATTGTGGGCCTGTGTTTTATAAGGCTCCCACTTACACCTCTAATATTTCAGAAATTAGGTTTCAGCGAGGTCGAAAATCCAGCCAGGAGGTAACAAGCTCCGTTTTCTGCTGTGGGGTCGGATACCTGTGGTGTGTTGCCAAACTCACCTAGCTGGGGTTAACTGTGTACATGCAGCCATCCCCCACGCAGACCTGAATCTATCTTTATTTTAGAAAGGCAGTACAGCGTTATAGTGTCTGTCGTTAAGTCCCTCAGCAAGGTTGTGGATAGCTGACCTATATAACCTTTAATGAAACACATTACTATTTCTGCAGTGAAAGGTATGAATATTCACCCTAAATGGGAAAAAGACTATAAGTAGCCCCCCAATAACTGAAGCCCAATTTTGCTAATAAATCACAGCTGGGAAAATACGTTGACTGTTCACACCATTTAGGTCATGGAATTGTTCATAAAGAACTATATACCTGTATACCATATGCTTTTTTGCCACTTCGAAAGAGGATTTTGAAAGATCCCAGTCACGGGCTCCAGAAAGTTCTCCCTCTCCCTATAAATGTGTAGCACATTGGACTGCCACTCTGTGGGGACCTTCCCGCCATGCGTGCAGCTGAGCTGTGTGCCACTTTCTGTGAGATCAAGGGCTCGAGGTGAGTGGACTGTATGGAACCTCATTATCTTTCTGCAGTTTACCCTGAATAAAGCCTATTTTATACAGGGTTGTCCAACCTGCTGCCTGCAGGCTGCATGCAGCCCAGGGTGGCTGTGAATGCGGCCCAACACAGAATCGTAAATTTGCTTAAAACATTATAAGATTTTTTGTGATTATATATTGTAATGTATTTAAGGTGTGGCCCAAGACAACTCTTCTTCTTCCAGCGTGGTCCACAGACACCAAAAGCTTGGATATTCCTAAATCCCTATACCTTCTGGCGCTAGTGGTGTGTGTGGCTGCGTCCCCTCCACACAAGACCATACTCCAAGAGCCAGCTCAGCTCATTCTGCTTCTGTGGAATGGGTAGGACGTCTCTCATGTCTTAAGGGTTCGGGTGCCATTTCCCAGAATTTTCTGTTTTCTCATAAAGAAACCAGAAGCCCCCGGAAAACATACCAATGAACTCAGCTGTGGAAAGAGAAATTTGGCACAGATGTCCTGGTTTCGGAAAGAGTCTACCCACTTGCTAAATTTACCGAAATAGACTTCTTTTATGCATTTGTTTTTCAGGACTTAATTTTTCTTTTTTTCTATAAAGGTGAAACATTCTAGACTACAGTTGTTTAAGTCAGGAAATATGAATGAACAAGCATGTTGTTCCCTTCCTTTCTTTGTGGTTGAGGACCACGTTCTTTATAAACAGTCCACTCTTCAAAGATTTCATGTCAGTGCTGGCTCTGGCCTAGGCCGTGAAGTAGCATGGCAAAGCCACAACCATCGCCTTGGTTTAGTTACTGGACGAGGGATTCCATTTCCTGCTCTAATCCTGAGTGTGTCCTCTCACAGGCTGCATTTTACATACAGGATGCATTTCCTGTCTGAACCCCCCGCCTGCCTCTCATGTCTCCAGAAGCCGTACGCTTATGTGTTTTCAGTACAGATGGAGACATTAGTCATGTAATTCATCATATGGGAAAATTCGGACGTTGGTTATTTTATTTCAATATCAGTATTCATTTCTCCCTTTGGTTCTGGGAGAAAAATCCAAAAATGTCCATGGGAATTGTAGGTAGACTATCTATCCCCACTTTCCTGGATTCTTTCTTTTAAGGTTAAAATAGAGCCTGGATGATCTGGAAATTATAGACAGATACATAAGCCAGCGTGGGAGATTTGTTTCAGGCATGGCCCCAGTTCCCCAGTCCTTCATGCATCCTCGCCCTTTGGCCTGTGAATCTGCAGAACCTTTCTCTGAACAGGCAGTGCCTTTTCCCTGTCACTTGTATCTAGGCTGGACTTGCGGCTTACTTCGGCCAACGTGATGGGGCAGAAGTGACTATGCAGCGGTTCCAAGCATTAGCCTCAAGAGATCTTGGACCTTCTATTCTCTCTCTTGAATCCTTGCATCCACCCCATAAACGGGCCAGACAGCCAATCCCCAGACAGATGAGGAGGCCTGGCCAAGACCAACAGAGCCACCAACTTGACCTACATTCGACCACAAATGCACACATAAACACAGCACAAATGAAGAACCGCTCAGTCATCCTATAGACTTGTGAGCAATAGGAAATAGTTGGTGTTTAAGCCACTGAGCTTTGGGGCGATTTGTTAGGCAGCATTATTAGTGGCAGGAGATAACGGATGCACATAGGCTAGTTTTTGTATTGTGTGCATGCTTTGTCCCTAGGTAGCAGTCAGGCTGGGAGAGGTTTTCAGAGACCACTTTCTATGGCCTGACTGGGGGTATCAGCCAGACCGACAGTCTGTACTTGCCTCCATGTCTAGTGGTGCCCAGTTCAATCAATCCCTGAATGCTTAGGGGTGGGGAGTCTTCTTCAGATTTGAGTTGATTTTCATCTTTCCCTACTGCCACCTTGAAATTCTCTGATAAGAAGGGGCAAAAGCCTTAGACAGAGCAAACTCTCAGGCTTCCTTCCTAGAAACGACTGGGCATCTGCGCAAGGCTAGAGGAAGGAGAGCCTAGGCCCCAGCTTCTCGGGGTCATGGGCAACAATGACCCAGGGAAGGAGAGGATTGATTAAAACAACATGAGGGGAAATAGCCATGGAAGAGAGATTTAGAGTCTTTGAATTTAGCTTCAACAGCATTTTCAGTGACTAGGATGAGGAAACTTGCTAAATTGAAAACTAATAAACAAGGACCTGCTTTGATGAAACCTCTCAAACATTGACAACTCATATCTTTCCAATTCTGTCCCAGCGCCCTAGAGTTCACTCACAACCTAAAACAACCAATGTTTACTTGGGGGCTTGAGTTTTTCCAAAAGTTGAGTTTTCAAGTCATTGATCATGGTTACAGTCCATGTAAGAACTATTACATGGTTAGTATTTTTATGAACTGTTTTTCTTGTTTGTGCTTATCTGGGTTTTTCTTCAGAACTGTTTCCTGGGTACTGTCCCAAAAAAACAATGGAAGACACAAACAAAGAGAAAAGTGTAGTCACTGCAAAGTACAAACAATGCCATCAGTCCCGGGACTTTTCCCCATAACCACTCCCTCTGTCCTACATCCTCTGACATCATGGCGGTGTTTGTCTGCAATGTTTTCTTAACTAGGCAGACATGTCGATTTCCTGCTCGTCTTGCTTCTGCACACTTGGCAAGTACTATCTTGCCTTCCTCGGTGTCCCTGCATGTGGGGCCTCCCCCTGCTTGCAACCAGAGTGGACATTTTAATTGTCCTTGTAAGTTCTAATTCCCCTGTGCAAATGTAAGCTACTTCCTGATTTATGTACTGCTTTTTTTTTGAAGTTGAGGTGTAATTGACATATAACATTATATTAGCTTCTGGTGGAGAACATAATGATTTGATATTTTTACATAGTGTGACATGATCTCCATGATGAGTCTAGTTAATGTCCATCATCATACACAGAGTTATTTCCATGATCAGAACTTTTAAGATTTACTCTCTTAGCAATTTACAAATAGGCAATACAGCATTAGGAACTCTAGTCACCTTGCTGTACATTACATCCCGTGACTTATTTATTTCACAACCAGAAGTTTGTACATTTTGACTCCCCCTCCAACACTTCTACCTTTCCCACCCAAACTGTTCTCTGTATCCATGAACTTGGGCTTTCGTTTTTGTATTTTTAGCTTCCATATATAAGTGAGACCATATGGCATTTGTCTTTCTCTGTTGGACTTATTTCACTTAGCATAATGGCCTCAAGGTCCATCCATGTTGTCGCAAATGGCGAGATTTCATTCTTTTGTGTGGCCAATGAATATTCCATTGTGTACATATATCACACTGTCTTTATTTGTTCACTCGTTAGTACATAGGGTGTTTTCACATCTTAGCTACTGTAAAGAATGCTGCAAAATACAGGGGTGCATCTATCCTTTTTGAGTTGGTGTTTTTGTTTCCTTTGGATAAACACCCGTAAGTGGAATTGTGGGGTCATATGGTAATCCTCTCTAATTTTCTGAGGAACTTCCACAGTGTTTTCCACAGTGACTGCACCACTTACCATTCCCACCAGCAGTGCACAAGGTTCTCTTTCCTCTACATCCTTGCCAGCCCTTGTTGTTTGTTGTCATTTTTATGATAGTCATTCTGGCAGGTGTGAGGTGTTATCTCACTGTGGTTTGGATCTGCATTTCCCTGATGATCAGTGATGCATCTTTCATGTGTGTGCCCGTTGGCCACTTGTATGTCTTCTTCGGGAAAACGTCTGTTCAGACCCTCTGCCCATGGTTTTTTTTTTTTTTTTTTTTTTTTTTGCTGTGTATTATTAGTACTTTTATTAAAGATGAGTGGGGAGGGGTTTGATAAAGATTTTCAAGGTGAGGGGTGATTATAGTGCTATATTTACTCCCTGCCTTGCTATCTAAAGGATTCTAGATGGCTCCCTAGATTTTCTAAGATGAAATAGATACAAAACTTAAAACTCAGAGCCTGCAAAAATGCAGACGGACAAAACCAGTGGGAAAAGAAGAGAAAAATGATACAGATTCTGCATCAAAGACGAGCCAAAGATGAGCTCTAAGCTTTCTGATGGCTCACTCAGAAAGGGAAATTATAGGCAAGTGTGTGACTCATGGTGTCTAAGGAAGAAAGCCTGCCAGTCATTCTGAGGAAGAAAGGCTTCTCCAAGCGCGCGGAAGTACAGGCATGTTCCCGCGCAGGTCCTCACAGGGGGCACATCACCTCCACAGTAAACGTGATTGCGGCTGTGCTGGGGTGTTTAGTAAAAGGTCCCTTGGTGGAAAGCTAAGAAGGGTGAATATCAATGCACTTTCCAGCAAAAGCAATTTTCCATAGGAGTCTTGCACGGTGTGACCTAGTGTCCCGCTCTCCAGCAGCCTGCCAAGAATATAAAATGAGGAGTGTCAGAGAGGAGTAGCTGGCATATTTCAAAAATAAACTTCCGTGAATATCATTTCTTTCAACCAAGCTTTGACTTTTCTTTCTTTTTTTTTTTAAATTGTTGTTCAAGTACAGTTTTCTCCATTTTCTCTCCCACCCCAGCCGCCCCCTACCTCCTACCCCTGATCTCCGTGCTTTGCTCGGGGAAGCTCAGTAGATGCTCTGGCAAAGGCTAAGTGAAAGCAAATTAGCTTCATTTGCCATGTGAAGACTTTCAAGTTTGTTAAAGAGCTTTTACAGAGGATCCCCATGAGAATAGATTCTTTTCAATAGTTTTGTCTCATTCATCTTAAGGCATGGAAAAATCTGCACAAGGCTTTTACCAACCCTATGAGATGTTCGTCGTGACAACTCATTTCCATTGTGCTGGAAACATAGGACTATTCCATACCCATCCCCAACTCCTGTAGTGGCTCGAGTAGGAGGGGAAAAGGAAACTTAGAAAGGTAGCTCCTGGCCGACTGAGAGGTCAACTCCATGCAGGGTGTGGCTCAAGTTCCACCAGCCCCGAGTCAAACTTGCAGCCGTGTGTGTGAAGTGTTGTGGGAACCAGGAATCCCAGCACCCGTGGAGGTGGGCAAGCACCCAGAATAGACTTTTCGTCAAACCTTGTTTCCATCCTCTGATGGGAAGCTCCCCAGGGCTTCCTTTCCTCGGGATTTTAGGGCTGGGGGATGAGCTGAACAGACACCGCTGAAGCTCAAACTCAGATACATTGTGGCCCTTTCCCACAGAAGAGCTGACCCTTGGAATGAGATCTTCGGACATTCCATATGTGCCTCCTGAGACGAAGTGACCCCAAACAAGGCAACGTGACCCCAAATAAATACAGTGGAGGTCTCTCATGACCTCATTGAGTACACTAATTATTTCCAACCTCCACAAAACCGGACCGCATGTTACACTGGCAATGCTGGCTGGTTAAAAGGAGATTGTCCGTCACCCAGTTCCTCTCAGCTAGAGTCAATCTGTGTATACGAGATTGAATTAGCATCTAGTCAAGAAAACCTTCAAAATCATTTGTGGGCTGTGAAAATTGTGGATGAGTCTTAAAGCAATGCCCAGATAGGTTGCCCAGATCTGGGTAGAGTAACTTGTTAAAATTGTTCTCCTTGTATGCCCAGCCCCACATGTTCATCCGTAGGAGGAATACCTTGGAGGTGAACTTGCTCATTTTCTTGTGTCGGGTTCCCTAGAGTCAAAGCCTGAGATAGGGCTCCTTGGGCAAGTAATTTATTGGGGGCTGTTTGTGGGAGCAATCTACAAGGCAGTGAAGAAAGCAGGATTGGGAGAAAAGCAAGGATATGGTTTAAGAAGAAGTTCAATCCCATGGGGAACTCTGGAGCATAAACAAAATACCAGAGTGTGTCCCATGTCGAGGCAAGGGCATTTTGGGAACCTGCACCAATCAGCCATGGCTCCCAGCCATCCTGCGTGGGTGTGTGTGAGGGGACCCCCAAGCGTCTCTGGTTGAGGCAGCTCCAGATGCTCCCATCTCAAAAGCATCCTCAGGAGAAGGTTTCAGATGTGAGCTCTTAGCTGCAGTAATTGTAGCCATTTCGTGAAAGGGACACCAGGGTATCAGGCGAGATACCACCAGCAGCTGCTAACCGAGCGCTGCTCCAACTTGCCTGTGCAGCAGATTAAACACAGATCACTGTGCCTGACTGCAGAGACTCCAAGTCAGTAAGTCTGGGATGGAGCCTGAGAATTTGCATTCCCCGGGTGAGGCTGCGGCCGCTGCCGCTGCTACTGGCAGTCCGGGAACCGTGCTCTGAGAACCACTGCACACAGCTAACATCTCTTAGAAGCAATCAATCACCTTTGGAAAACTAAGTCACGGATATCGTCACTCTTCGGGCCTTTGCACATCCACACATTTACAAAGGTGAAGTAAAGTGAGAGTTAGCTCACTGGAGATGTAGACAGATTTTATCAGGCTATTGACTCAGCTAAAAATTGCCTTCTCTCGTCCATCACCAATCCCAGCTCCCATGAGAGAGAATTTCAGCAAAGAATCAAGGACAGTATCGCTGTACATAGAGATTAACGGCTGAGCAGTTCAATGGCTGGCTGGCTGGAAGGCTGGATTGGAGTTACGAAGCGTGGGCCTGGGTATCAGCTTCCCCCTGAATGACTGTGGGGTCCATGGCAAGTAGCCTACACCTGCTATGCTTCCGTCCCCTTACATATAATGTGAAGACTTTAAAGGTTACTTCCAGTCCTGAGCTCTCCCGCCACTTCCACTAGTATTTATCTTGGGGACCCCGAGCAAGCTGCTTGGGGCACAGGTCTTAGTTTCCTAATCTGTTCAATGGGTAGAGTTCACTCGGTTACCTCTCCAGCACTTCTACCTAGCCTCCTCTGAGCACGTCTGCCTGAAACACGACGCCAGCCCGGAACATGAATGCCAGCCTCTTTCTCCCCAGCTGAAAGGGGTCGGAGAACAGCAGCAACACCAGGGAACACTCGTTTGGGTTTCCTTTGTCTTAGAAAAGAGGAAGCAAAAAGAGTGGCTACTCTCCTGTTGGATGTTGTCTGTCATTTGATAGGATCACAGTTTCTGGAATCTTTAGAATTGAGATCATTAATTGCAAAGCTGACTCGGGGACCTGAGAGGTGACAAGAATGGGGCACTCCCCATAAGCTCCAGGGATTTGTTTTAATCCTCTGGGACTCCACATTGCTTTCTTCAAAGTGGTATGGTCTATGATGTGAACGCATACTTAGGAATTCCCACAGAGTGGATTAGGAGCACGGTGGGCCCCATCACATGAATGGAGACAGTCCTATTTAAAAATTAATAAACTTGGGGATTCAGAAAGAGCACTGCAGCACTGACCTTGAAGTCCCCACGAAATGGAAACAACTATGCATCCAGTCCCTTTCATCTCCACATTGATGAAGGAAAGTCACAGTGTGCATGGAATGCAGAATCTTTCTTTATTCAGCCATCCAGTTGCATCTGTGCGTGTGTGTCAAACAATAAACATCTAATATGTGCTGCATAAAAGCAGCTGCGTGTGAAGTGTGATGAAGCAAAGAAAAGCAGGGTGAAGAGGACAGGGTGTGTTGGGGGCTGGGGCAATGTGGGAAGGAGTTTGCTCTTATATGAGGGGGGAACCCCCTAACAAAATACACACTGTGAAAAAGTGTGTATTTATTGTTACGTGCTTAAACATCACTCCACTTCAAAGTACTCTCCATCTGATGCAATACACCTATCGAGACTTTTTTTCCACTGCTCAAAACAGTTTTTGACCTCGTCAATTCTGATGCCTTTTAGTGCTTCTGTCGTTTTTTGTTTCACCTCTTCCACATCAGCAAAATGTTTCCCTTTGAGGATTATTTTCATCTGGAGAAACAAAAAAAAAAGTCTCTTGGTGAGATTGGGTAAATAGGGTGGGGCACAAGGGTCATGCCGCTTTTGGTCAAAAACTGCTGAATACTCAGCACTTTGTGGGCAGGTGCGCTCGTAAATCACCCAATGCATTGGAATTGGAAATGTGCCAATGTATTGAGAGTCTTCCAAAACATTGCACTAAAGCCGAACGCAGCCTCTCACAACAATGCCAGCTGATACACTGAAACAGATGGGCTCCCAGAATACTACCTAGCAGCGGAAGCCTGCACTGCAAGGGGCCAGCCCTCCAGAAGATAATTCTGGGGCGGGGGGCGGTGGTGAGTCTCTCCTCATAGAGGGATGTCAAGCAGACTCTCAGATATAGAGCACTTGGAGCAGAGCCCTGAAGGCAGTGAGGGGTGAGCTCTGTGGCCATATGGAGGGACAGTGTTCCAGGCAGAAGAGACATCAGTACACAGCCAGTATAGTGCTCAAAAACCAGCAAGAAGTTCTGGAGGCTAGAGCAGAGTGAGCCAGGGGACAGGGACATGAGTGATGAGAGCTAACTTTCTTAGCTTCCAAGATCAGATGAAATCAGGCGCGTACAGGGTGGTATGACCAGAGATATAATAGGGTGCAGCCAAGAGGGGGACCCCAAATAGGGATTTGGAATGGGGTCCAGAACTCAAGGTGTCCAGGAAATATTAGGATGTCCTCACCCCACCTCCCATGTGTGGGTTGGGGGAAGGAACACATGGAGCAGGGCCATTGAGAGCTGTTTTGCATAGCAACAGCTTTGCAGCTAACCTCTGGTGTGGTCATTTAACATATCTATAACCTTTAACTGGTTGCATAGATATGTTAAATAGCTGTGGTCTTGCTCTGAGCCAGGGGAATGGAAGTAACTTCCCCTCCAAGATGTAACTGGGGGGGGGGCAGGTCCCCCGAGTTACAATACCTGCATGGGAGCTTGGAGAAGATTAGCTCCATGACATGGGACTACGCCTGCCCGGACTCACGATGGCAGCCCAGTAAAGCTGGAAGGATATGAGAGTGCTGGCAAGTGTGGCCAATTGTGGGAGAAGTCGGAAATGGGGCTGCAGAGGAGGATTGGTGCGGGGATTTAAATGCAGATGCGGCAGCCATTGCAGAGAGAACCACACGGTTTTGGCTGAGTGGGGACTTCCGCGGCCGTTGTGCGGAGAGGACCATGTGGTTGGGGCAGTGGAGAGAGAACCTGGTGGCTTTGCCAGAGTGGGGACCCCCGCAGCTTTAGAAGGGGGAACCACCACCCAGCTTTAGCAGAGATCCCGGAGACACAGCTGATGGTACTGGGAACCGAGGGAGGCCTACCAGCCAAGACGGATTACTGGGAAGACCCGGGAGCTGCCTGAGCCAGGGACTTCTATTTCTTTTCCTGAGATACGGTACCCCAGACTGGGCAAAGGGAGAAGGAAGGACTGTGTGTGTTTGTGGGTGTTTTAAGGGACTTTGGGATTTTGATGAAGACATTAGGTCACTCCTTTAAGTCTGTATAGCATTAAATAAACATTTCCTTTCCTTTTCACAAATCTCTGACATTGAGAGACGTCTTTCCTCTGGTGGCGGACATAACAAACCTGGGGGATTCCTTTCAGTAATAGTATATCGTCCGAGGCCCCCCCTTGTTGTGTTCTGTAACAGTAGTACATTCTGAATGTACTAAAATGCTACTGAATCGCTCACTTTAAAACGGTTAACTTTTATGTTATGTGAGTTTCCGAGCCTGCCCCTGCAGGAAGGAGAGATATTCTTCCATAAGTTCTCATAAATAAGCCCCGGGTACATCCCATACAAAGTCAAAGTCAACACAACAATTTCCTTCATGCCAGGAGAGCCAACGCTTTCCAACAAAGCAGGCATTGAAAGTTGGTGGTTGTTCTGGTTTACACCCATTGCATTTATATTATTCCATTGCTTGCCATGGCTGAAGGGTTTTGAAAGCAATGCATAACCAGCTAAAGAGAATAGCCTGATTCCTTGTTTACCAAAAAGGAAAATGAAAGAGATGGAAAAGCAGAACTGCGCGAACTGTGCCTTTGAAAGCACAGACTGTACAGGGAGGGGCATGCTGCTATTTTCAGGCTCGTGTGGGTGTGAGGAGAACAGGCCCCTGGAAACAGCTGTTCAACAACAGAATGTGCGAAGTCTCCTGGGACTCCAAGACCCACCCTCTACAGTGAACCAAGGGAAAGTTCGTGGGAGCTGGGAGAGTTTGATGCATTGAAAAATTCTGAACTGGGGATCTAACACAGGGGTTTGATTGAGCTGCAGTATTTAGCAAGGCTTTGCTCCCTCTGTTCAAAAGAATGACTCCAGGAAACTAAAAAGCCAAAACCAGAAACAGACATGGTGTACTTTCAGGAAGAATAACTGTCCTCAAAGCCATTCCTGCAGAGATCCAGCCTCCCTCTGGGGGCCTGACGATCTGCCTCCTTCCGGAAGGAAATGGACTTGGGTGGGGGGACAGTTGTTCCTGTGCAAACTTTTGTTTCAGGATCCAGCATTGAATGCGAACTCTTTGTCACGATGAAAGATAGAAGATGGATTGCAGTCTGAACTTGCTCTCATTTTTGTTTAATGAATCATGACGCCTACCTTCCAAAGGTTGCCCCTATGCACTGGAAAGTAAAACCAATCCATTTCCAACCAGCTACAGGGAACCACTATACATAGGACCCAAATGGTGGTCTTTAAAAGCTCGGTAGCAAGGTGATCCAGTTTTTCTTTGTTTTTCCTACAAAAGCTTGTATCTTAAATGTAACCAAAGTAAGGAGGAAATCTTATAAATGAATGTATAATTACTTTAAGGGTGCTGTATCTTCAAGCCACACTCTGGTCCACAGGTGTAGTGTTTATTTATTCTATCATTCAATCATTCATCAAATGTATATTTATTGCTTGCAGCATGTTAGGCATCATGCTAGATGTGGCAATACAGTGATAAGCGAAGCAGACACAGTGTCTGCCTCAAGGAGCAGGTGACACACAGAGGAATACAAAGAGCTATTTACCCAGTTGGGGGTTGAGACGGGGGTGGGGGACATTTTTCCATCACCCAAGTTCAAGGCCTCCTTCCTGAGTCCTTATTTTCTGTTCTACAATTAAACTCTATCCATGATGAAATACAGTGAGACCATCCACTCGCTGTAAACGCAGGCCTTCAACATCGGCAGAAGAAAATAGTCTGATTTTACATTTCCTAACATGGATGATTCAAACTATGGCAATGGCCTAGGCTGAGCTGGAATTCATGCCTGCGGGTCCTTCTTTCAAGTCTCAGCTTCTCAACTCTTTGGTTTGCTGAAAACAGCTACTAACAAGAGCTCCTCCCAGACCAACAATGACAGTTAAATTTACTGAGAAAAGTAACAGCTCGTTCCCCAGAAAACTGCGTGCCATTTATGCAGCCAAACAAGAGTCCTGGGATTCTCAGTACAATCTAGTTTCTCGAGCAGTTCTAGCCTTCTCCAGTAATTATAGGGACCCCTTGTTTCATATTTGCCCCATAACTAAAAGGCCCCATGGTAATAATTTTCTCAAAACAAAGGGTTAGTTTGCCTCAAATGTAAATCCACATCTCTGTGTCTTAGGAAGCAAATACAATCCCCAAATTTTAGCCATCTGTTTTGCAGTATCTGCTCTTCAAGATACCACCTCCCGCTCCTCTCCCCAGAAGCTTTAAATAAGGTCCAGTCCTAAACAGAAATGTTGCATTACATTTGTTTACAAAATTTACAGGTGGTGCAAAGCTGAGTATGGGTTGGGGGATGGGCTGAAAGGACTGTGATCAAAATAAGCCTCAACAGGCTGGATTCAGGCACCAATATTACCCAGATGCCATCTGTAAGCCTCAAAGGGCTCAGACCTGGAAGCTGCCAGTGAGCCACCATGCATAGGACTTCAGGCCTAAGATGCCCGCAAATTCTAGATGAAATAATGTAACAGAAAGACCACAACTTCAGGGATTACAAAATAGGATGCTCACCCTCTATGTAACCCCCCTCATACTCAGTTTCTTTAAACAACATTATAATATCCCTTTAAGTTCTCAGATTTTAGTAATTTCAGGGTGTTTGCCCTTCTTCAACATTTGGGGGAGTAGAAGTCATTTTGTATGTCCTAATAGTAAATGATTTTAGTGAATATTTGTGCGGGGTAGTGGAGAGGCAGTGGCCTTGAGGTTCAGTGCTCCAAAGGCAGGCGAGACAGTTTATCACAGTGAACCACTGACCCTCCTAAATTAAGATTTCAGAGTCACTGTAGGAGGCCCTACGGGAGGTCAGGGTCAGGGTAACACGGGCGGCAAAGCCCTCCCTGAAAACTACTTGTGTAGAAAGTAAAATAATGAGGGGGCAAGGGGCACATGGGCGATGTCTGTACCTTCCTCCTAATTTTGCTGGGAACCTAAAGCAGCTCTTAAAAAAACTACCATCTTTTATTAGAAAATCACCCCCATCAGTACATAGCCTCTACAATGGCCTCCTGGTGTTCATGCCTTTGTGTGATCATCTCCCTTCTGGGGGAGCTGAACTAATGACTTCTCACTAAGTGGCTTCTAACTGAGAGGACATAGCAGAAGTGATGGGTGTCGCTTCTGAGACTAGCTTACAAAATGAGAGTGGCTTCCATCTTGTGTTCCCTCTCTTCCTCCTTCCCCAGCTCACTCTGATGGAAGCCGGCTGTCATGCTGTGAGCTGCCCTGTGCAGAGACCCACATGGCAAGGAACTGAAGGAGGCCCCAGCCAACAGCCTGTGAGGAACTGAATCCTGGCAGCTTCCCTTGAGTGGGCTTGGAAAAGAGTCACGGAACGCAGTCATGTAAAGTTTCACTGGTAATAGATAGATAAGAAATCAAAAGTGCACTCACACACTCCTCTTCTCAAAAGAACATAGAACCCTGACTGGTGTGACTCAGTGGATTGAGTGCCAGCCTGCAAGTCAAAAGGTCGCCGGTTCCATTCCCAGTCAGGGCACATGCCTGGGTTGTGGGCCAGGTCCCCAGTAGGGGCGTGCAAGAGGCAACCACACATGGATGTTTCTCTCCCTCTCTTTCTCCCTCCCTTCCCCTCTCTATAAAAATAAGTAAATAAAATCTTTAAAAAAATAGAGAATATAGAATCTGTTCTATGCAGGGCTTTCTTTTTCCTTCTCCTCCCTCTTGTCTTCTTCCTTCTAATGCAGTCGATGCAAAGAAAGACTTTGCATTTGTGGCAGAGTCAACTCACGGAAGTTTGAGAGCAGAGAGCAGGGATCAGAACAGGGCACTGGCAATCACTTGAAGGGCATCTCAATAGGAGTGCCAGACAGCTTGGGATGAGTAATCTCGAAGCTGTGCAGCAAAACAAGAATGATGACTGATCATTTTCATATCCAGCAGCCTTTCCGTCTGTGCCAGCAGCCTGGATGTATTCCCAGTTGTCAGGAAGCGCATTGGAAGTGATCTCCATCCAACTGGTGATGGGCAACTGCTCAGATCACCAGGCATCCTTCTCAGTTCCTTCTTGGCTAGAGGTAAGACGATGGTCTAGACTGAGTGGGTGTGCACGTGACCTCCACTGTGGTCTTAATACCAGGATTGTGATGAGGGGTCAGGCCTTGAACAGGTCACGGGACACGTCTGATGGAATCAGCGTTGTGCCTGGACATCCAGTTCTGAAGAAACGAAGGCTAGTGCTGTGTAACCGAAGTGGGTGAAATGTCCCCACCTTGTCAGTAAGGGTGCAGTGGAGTGGAGTCAGGAAAACACCCAGTTCATAAAATTGTAATGTCAGAAAGAGCTGCTGCTGGCCAGATCTTCCCAATAAAGCAATGAACAGTTGTACGCTTGTGTTTCTTCACCAACTATATAATCATAGCACCGATTTATCCCGAAGGAGCAATGTCAGGTTAACCCCAGAAATAAGCCTTATATGAACACTGTTTGTGATCATAAAGACTGCAAGATCTGTACCGAGTCAACCCAAGGCTGTTGAATCACTCAACGTTGAAACTGCCTTCTCCCTTTTATGGTCTCCTGGACCTTAAACAACTGTATTACATCATGCAGGAGTTAACAAGCACCTCACTTTTTAAAAAATTCTCATTTCCTTTTCACAACAAACTTGAGTGGAAGATCCTTTTAGCACCAGTTAAAAGATGAGTTAGTTTGTGAAGGATAAGTAACATGCCTGGGCAGTGACTAGGAGGGCTGCAATGCAAGCCTACTGGAGCCCAAAGTCTTCAAGACCACAAGCCCGCCCCCCACCCATTTTAATGAAGGGGGAGATGACTGACTACATTCCCGTGAACAAAGACCATAAATCAAAGGCACTCTACCATGCAGGGAAAGTAACCATTGATCCTTACAACCTCAAGTAAAGGAAGGACACTCGGGTCAGACAGTGTCTTCACTGAGTATCACCCATCAGTGGCATTGAATACAGATACGGCATGAGCTGTTGGCCGAAGTACTTCCCCACCCTTACCAGCCCCATGTCATGGGTTTGGGGACTGTGAATTCTCTCATATGCTAAAACTAGACTTAACACGGTCTTAGAGGTTGCCTGGGAGAATTCAGAGGACTACACAGAGCCCCCATCTCTCCCCTCAGAGGGGACTTCCCTCAGATTGCACATCAGGAGGTTTGCTTTAGGCCCTCAAGTTCTTTTACTTGGAATCTTTTGAATTCAAGAAACAGATGCTCCCTGAGCCTGCTAAAGTAAGAGAGGTTTGACATTGTGCTGTGTGTGGAGCAGGTAAGGGAGCTAGAAAGCCACAGGTGCCGAAATATTTCGCTGACTGTCTCGGAGCAGGAGGAGAAAGATTTCAGAATCCAGACGGCTGTCCTGGCCCCAGGGTCTTCATTCAGGTTCTCCGCTGTTACCGCAACCCAGCTGATCTCCACTAGATCCAGTCAGCTGGCACTCTGCGCCCCAAACTGGCAGATTCTTTCTCTATTACTGGTTCACATTCCTGCAAGGTGAAATCACAGCAGCCCATTTCTTCTCTTCCCAGCAGGGCCACTGT
This sequence comes from Tonatia bakeri, assembly GCA_004024845.1. Taxonomy (NCBI): domain Eukaryota; kingdom Metazoa; phylum Chordata; class Mammalia; order Chiroptera; family Phyllostomidae; genus Tonatia; species Tonatia bakeri. The sequence continues at coordinate 229,146 of PVIA01001822.1, forward strand.
AGGGCTCTGGCCGGCCTGTGCATTAACTGATTCCTGGGCCCATCTATGAGCAGAGAGAACAGCCTCATGCAGCTTCCAGATTGAGGAGGGACATTGAAATGGGGCAGTTTTAGGGAAAAAGGGGAAGTTGGCCTTGGCAGGTAACATGTCTGAGCCTCAGTCCAGGGCCAAGCAATCAAGAACCTTTTCTGATACAGAGAACAGACCGATGTTTGCCAGAGGGAAGGGGGTTGGGGGAATGAGTGCAAAAAATGAAGGCATTGAGAAGTACAGATTGGCAGTCACAGGATACTCATGGGGATAATAAGTACAGCGTAGGAAATATAGCCAAATAATGTGTAATAAATAAGTATGGTGTCGGTTGGGTACTGAACATTTCAGGGAGAACAGTTTTGTAAAGTATATGATTGTCTACCCACTATGCTGTACACCTGAAACTAATACAAAATAACACTGAGTGTAAAATGTCATTGAAAAACCTTTTTTAACAAAAAAAAAAAAGGGACCTTTTTTCTGATTCATACAATTTTCCCAAAAGAAGTCTGCTCCTTGGGATTTTTGTCGGGTAGAGTTAGCAGACTCTGAGGGGACTGGGAGGAAGGGAGAAAGTGCTAGAAGGGGAAGGGAAGTCTGTAACCTTTTTAGGACGCCTGGGCAGGAGAAAAATACCCCTCCATTTATGAAATTCCACCTATGGGCCAGGCCCTGTGTTAGGTTTAGGTATTGAGAGCAAATTATACGAATGACTCCTATATAGTACTCATTCTGTGAGAGGCAGCTTAGGATGGTAATTTACATACAAGAACTCACTTAAGCATCTCCACAGATCTCTAAGGAAGGTGCTATTAATACGGTCCCTTTGCAGATAAGGGAAGGGAATCACAGAGAGGTTTAGCAACTTGCCAAAGGTCACACAGCTTGTAAGGAGCTGAGCTGGCATTTGAACCACATCTGGCTCCCAAGCTTGTGCCTTAACCACTACACTGTACCACATCTTTGTTCCTTTAAACACTGTCGTTTAGTTCCCGCACACCGTCAGACACAGGTGTAATTACTTACATTTAACATTTGAAGACACTGAGGCTCAAAGACATTGAATAATTTGCCTAAAGCTCATGAACAGACATTGTCCCTCCCACTTCATTCAATGTGTCACACAAATCACTGAGCAGATGAGGCTCTGCACTCATTTCTGCGCCTGTGCCAATCTTTCCGGCACCCAGCCCATGTAGCAACCTTTCTCTGTGTTTCTCCTGTCCTGTTGTTGTGGATTTTTGTCACAAGTTGCTGAATCAATATCCTATCTATTGCAGAGAGCAGTTTAAAAAAGATCCACCAGAAAATCTGGCACTATGCGTATTAGAAAGGAATGTTTTATCTCATTTTGAAATTTCTTCTTTTTAAACAAGTGTTTTCAATTACCATTTCCATTCAACATTATTTTGCATTAGTTTCAGATATAGTGGTTAGATAATCATATGCTATATACAAAGCTGATATTTCCAGTACTCACCTGGCACTATGCAGTTATTTCAATATTATTGCCTGTATTTTCCATGCTGATATCTCATTTTTTAAAATGGAGGTATAACAGTCCAGGAAATGTACACAATCTGAAGCATGCCTTAGCTTGATGAAATTTTCCATATGTACCTACTTATGAAACTACCATTCTGTTCCCAATATAAAGGAGGGGTGGGGGAACCACAGGCAGACCAGATCTGTCCCTCTGCCTGTTTCGTAAGTATGGTTGCCGCGGACCCCAGACGCGCCTGTTTGTTTACATGTCGTCTGTCTGCGTTTGTGCCGCCGTAGCAGAGCTGAGTAATTGACACAGAGACTGTGTGCCTGCAAAGATGAAAATAGTTACTCTCTGGTCCTTCACGAAAAAAGTTTGCCGACCCCTGTTGTGGAACATTCTGGAGCATACCAGAACGCTCCTTCGTGCCCTAAAAATAAATTTTACCAATCCAATCCTGGAATCAGGGAGCAGGATCGATTATAGGGAGAGGAACATATGAGGAAGAGAGCATTTGCCACGCAGCTAGAAGCCTCTGCTGGTTTTCTCATCCTCATTGGAACAATCGAGCGTCTAACAGTTTTAAGTTGTCAGCAAGTAGCTTGCCAATGCATTGCAGAGCTGCTAGGTTTGAAATGATCTCCCAAGACGAAGAATTGCATCGGAATGAACAGGAGTGAAGAGGGAAACAGGTCTTGCAGGCAGTTTCACTCCTTCGTTTGGTCCGTAGCTCTGCAGACCTGACTGTGGCCTGGCTCATACTTTCCTTCGTTTAGGTATTCAAACTGTTGATGGGAGAGACCTGGTTCTCTTGCTGGTGCATGTAAAGAGTTATAGATCAATAAATCTATTAGCGTGCAATTAGGGTTTATTAGTGATCCGTTCCCATGGAAGAGACCAGGCCTAGCTGGGGCAGGGGAAGGGAGGCATACGTTTAGAGCAAAGCCAGGCAGCAAAAGTAAGGGCTGGCAAGTCGCCCGGGTCCTTTGTGCTCAGGACTCATATCATTGGTGGGATGGGAGTAAAAATGTTACATATTGATTGGTGGGTAATGGTGGTGCCAGCTTGCCCCGGGGGGGATGTGACTACCCAAACTTAGGTATGTGTGGGGGTCTGTCACCCCGAATCATTATCTTGCTGCAGACTCTATTTGTTCATCTTGTTGTAAAACAGATACGTGCCAGGAGGCAGTTCATTAAAGTTGGGGCAGTTACTCAGAGTTATTTATGGGCTCTTTCTTTAAGCATTAGGAACTCCCTCATAAAACAGATAATGACCAGAGGTGGTCAATTAACCAGAGTTGTTTTATGGGCTGCTTCTCTGCGCACCATGGACCCTTTCCCTGTCTTTCAGGCCCTGGGATGAATACACAGTTTCAAAGGCTTTCTTTTCCCGAGAGTGGAAACACTCCATAGAATTTCAAGGACTGCCCTCCTCTCGGGCTAACATAGTGTTTCCTGTGCTGTTGGAACACCTGGCAATATTATCGGACCAGGCTCAGGACTGCTGAGTTAGCAGGTGAGACACGTCTCCCTCCTCCTCCCTGCCTGGGATCACTTTCCATCCTACCTAAGTGCTAAAAGGTGTTTCCTGGAAACCAGGATGCCAGACGCTGGCCAGCAACCGTAGCGCAGTCTCAGAGTTCTTCCTGTGCTGTCTCCTGCCTCAGAACTTCCAGGACACGGAGACTAAGGGGGGAACTAAGCTTTCCGGAGTTTGCTTTAGCCCCGTTTCTTGTATTTTTCCTATTCATTTGACTTTAGAGAATCTATTGCATCATTTTGGGGGGTGCTTTTTTGTGAGTTTATATGGACGTTCTCTCACGGATCTGCCCTCTTCACAACACCAAGAAAGAGCCAAATAAAGCAAACCTACAGCTTAATTGCGTCTGTGCCTTTGCCTAGGCCAGAACTCACACACCCGCAATAAATCACCACGAAGCCACATAAGCACAACCAGATTAATGAGGAGCTTGTCCAGAACACTCCAAGAACATCGAACACGTGGGAACAGCAAGTCAGCTCTCCCGAATAGATGGCAGGGAACAGGTGCACTCCTCTGCCCGAGATCTGGGAACAGAGGCTTCAAATTCTAAATTGTTTTGTCCTGTGCTCTACCCCATTTATCGGAATTTGGACAGCCAAAGGGCCGCCACGGTGACAGAGAGGACATCCTGGGCACACGTACCCCAGGGCACAGGCAGAACCCAAACCATGCCCAACTGAGAGAGAGATTCTGTTCCAAAACATTACGTTAATGTTTTAAGTACTCCAAAAGCATGCTTACATTGGAACAATAATTTACCGGGTGATAGGCTCTCAGCCCAACTGCACCAAGTCTATGAATTCTAGTCTCGAGCTAAAATAAGCTCAAATAAAATACTGATGTCCCCAATGTGTATGGCACCAGTAGAATGCCTGAATCGAAATCATTCCTGTGTGACCCTGGGCAAATCAGTTAAACTCTGTGCCTCAATTTCCCCACCTGTAAAATCAGGGGTAATAATAATAGTACCTTCCTGATAGGGTGGTTGCAAGAGATAAATGAGCATTGACTTCTGAGCACAGAGCTTGGCATCTAATCATGCCTCAATAAACAGCAGGAGTTGTTATTATAAGCCAAGATGACCTCGCCTCTCTCTCTTCAAGGTAGAGCCCATCCTGAACATCTCCATTGTCTTAGAAAAAGTGCTCTCCACTACTGACAATCATTATGCTCACCCTAGGTCTAGAAACACAGAGTTTATTATTGTATTATCATTTATTAATTATTGCATTATTTTCCATATGAACAATTCTACACCTACTTTTGCCCCAGCTTGTGATAACTTGCGGAAAACTTCAGAATAGAGAAGCCACAGTCTGGGCTACTCTTAAAAACTCTTGGAGATCCCTGCCAGTGGAAGTAAAAAGATTCCCTCCTTCTTCCTGTAGCCTTCCGGTTTCCTGTGAGTAACTTCCGCTTGGTACACATACATGCACACACACACCCTTCCAGAGAACAAACAGTAATCCTCAGGGAAGGGAGGGGGTGGTCTTGACTGTCCTTTAGTTGAATCCACCCTGGTTCTCCCACCCACAATGGAAATGCAACTTGTTTTGTGCAGTGGGCCAGTTCTCTTTTCTCATCTCCTGCTTCTAGACCATGGCTATGGGTATCTCAGTACCCAAAGCACCACTTCAAACAGCAGAGCCATTAACCCTTACTGTTTACTCATAGTTATGTACAAAGGCTTGGCTCAAGACTTGAATCAGATGCACGTTTTTTTTACCTTGAACTATAACAAATTCTTAGGCAAGGCTCCCTCCCTCTTCTAATTTCTGTAAAGAGAAGGAAAGAGTATAGACATTTATTTCCCCCTTTGTCCAGAGCAAAGAATGAAGGGCAGTTCTTCTAATTATATTTCAACACTTGTTAATTGGGCACCCGTACTCTGTAGGTGCTGGACACTGGATGGGAACCAAAGAAATACAAATCTGCTCTTATCTTTAAACAGATTATAATCTAGTCAGAGGAGAAAATGCTGGAAAGGGATAGTGGGAGAAAAGGAGGGGTACCTTGGATACCGAAGTTAAAAATATGGTTTTAGAAAGTGTTGAAGAAGTTTGGGGCAAGCTTAACATATGTTAACAATCCATTCAGAGCCCAGAATCCATCTTCGCTATGGTTTCCAAAAACCACCTAATATGGGATTTTCCTTTACCAATAACTTCAGTTGGCTCGCACCTTATAAAGACTACAATACAAACACACATAGATTGTGCTCCCCACAATATCTTCCCAGACCCCCATCTACTTGTCAACTGCCACCTGGCATCTGGCAAGAGTTTTTAGGAAGGTCTGCTGGTTTGAGGAAGGGCTAGCACTTTGAGGAACACATTTTCAAGGAGGAGATCAAGGACATGATTCTCAGCTGGATCACCACCGCCGCGGGGCATTCACCTCTGGTTGGCAGATGATGTCACTATGACAAATGTATTGGCAGATGATGTCACTATGACAAATGTAATACCAGGCAGTCTACTGGGACAGAATGCTGACAGAAGACCCTTCTTGCCTGTGGCCTATCCAAATTAAAGAAAGATTTCTAAATGAATGGTGGCAGGTACACGCCCTGCTGTGATTGGCAGCCTTCAGTGCTAACCCTGTAAGCCGAAAGGCGTGTGAGCCCAAGTGTGGCCTCCTCTCCACCTTGAGGGGATGAGTCACCAAAGCAGCCTTCATGCTTCTCCATGCACAAAGGCAGGAGACTTTCCAAAGCTGGTTGTGGTTTTTCAGTTTCCTTGGTTTCCTGACACATAGTCCAGCTGCAATCACATTGGGTAACAAGGCAGGAACCTGTTGCCTTATTTGGGAATCCTGTAGCCCTGTTTGTTAGGGGGAAGGGGCAGACTGAAAAGTCCATGTCCAAAGGCCAACTCACAAAAATAAAGGGAATCAGATAAAGGAAATGGGCATTTTATCTAGAATAACTACAGAAAACTGCCTGATCCAAGAAATAAATAGTTCCATACCTGTTTCTTTGTAAAGGTCTCCTAGGAAAATGCCTACACTCTTCCACCTTCTGTCATGATTTCTCCCATTTTCCTCACAGCCACGATGCTGACTGCCACAGTGCAGGAAGTTGTCCCATCTTCTTTGGGGACATTTGTATTGGGGGGAGGGAGGGGAGACTATGTGAGTCACATTCTCTCACAACTAATTGTCCGAGCAAATGCTTCCTAAGTACCCCTCATTCTGACCTTGAAATGTTCTCTGTGACATTCATTGGGGCATACAGACTAGCAGGGACCATCTCAGCCCCAAAACAAGGAGATTACACCATGGGGTGTGGAGGATAAGGGTGCAAATGCTCGGGATTTTATAGCTTTCACTCTGCTTTCCCTTAGATGGGGCATGACTGAGGGCAGGGTGGTGGACCTAACACAGATCTCAAGCACATGTTTAGGCCTCTTTAGAGAAGCAGGACCTCTAGCCCACTGTGGAGCTCTGGAAGCTGCAAGGAAAACCTACACTGCTCTTCTCAGGTATTCCTCCAGCAGGGCTGCCGCCAGGGACCACTCCTTTCTACTGTGCTTCTCAAAATATGAGATCATCCCACTGAGGGAAAAAAGGAAAGTGAGGAAAGGGAGGGAGACAGTGCAAGAGCAATGGGTGTGTCAGCCCAAACTGGAATGTGTGTCCATTGTCAGCCCCAAGGAACTGAGAAAAACAAACAAGTCCAGAATTCCTCTTCCTGCGCGGCTAATGTGTCAACGCCATAGCAAGGGGAAGAGCGCCCTCTGCTGTCATCTGTGGTTCTTCGTTTTTGAATTCAAAGGAAATTTTCAAGCTCCATATAAAACAGATTTAAGAGACATGCAATGTATTCAATAGGAAGTTCAGCTTGGGATTTCAGCTGTTTTAACCAGGCTGTGTTGTATGTCAGTGAGAGAGGCTGGAGAAAAATTCCACCTCACCTGGTTGCTGAGAGAAACCATAGCTTGGGAGGGGGCCTGTGGGCTTCATAGACCCAGGACAGTTTGCCTGAAAATAACATCATTTCTGGGCAGAAGAGACCTTTTTGGGTAGTAACACATGCTGGCTGGAAGCTTGTTATTTTTCTGTTTTTTCCCCCAGTAAACTAATTTAGACTTGTTATTAGATTCCTTCATTTGTTTCTCTGGGAAAGAAAAATATATATAGTTCTCACATAGGGAGATAAATCTCAGTGGCTTTGCTCACAAACATTGCGTGGAGCTAAGGATTTAAAATAAATACAAGTGCCGAACGCTGATGAAAGATGAGTTATACAACTCCATGTGCTTTCCTAGGAATATCAACTGAGTAATTGACCCAGACATTTACTTTAGAGTTAACCCAAATGCAGTCTGCAGCCCTGTGCCACACATGGGATGAAGATCAAATATACATTGCTTATTATAAATCCCAATATCGCACCTGCATATGCACTGGCCTTCGACCCACCGATGCCACTTGTAGAAATGTACCCTACCAATCCGAAAATCACCCCTACCAATATGAAAATACATACAGGGGAGGGCAAACCTACTTTTAGGTTTACAATTGTAACACAAATAAATACTCTAATAATTAATAAATAATAATGCAAGAATAAACTCTGTTTTGCATGCTCACAACTGTAAACCACTTTTGCCCACCCTTGTACACAAAAGGTCATCCGTTTTAGCATTATCCGTCAATCATAGGAGACCAGTTGAAGAAACGATGGTGCATCCACACAGATAAATTAAACCTGGGCACCATACGCCTCCAGATGCGCTGCTCTGAGAAGGACGTCACATCACCCACGTAATAGTCTGGCCAAAAATCCTAATACTTTCGGATTTGCATACTTATGAGTATAAGAGCCTTCCTTCCCTTTGGACCCCAAAGCATGTTCCTGGAGGGCTTGGGAAGGGGCATCTTGTTCGTATTCATGTATGAAATAGAACCAATTTCTCCCGCGGTCCTCCCCCATCTTAGGAAAAACCAACCCCAAGCTTCCGGTTGTTCAGACCAAAAGCTTTTTTGCTCCCCAAGATTCAACATTGCCTTCTTGATAAACTATAAGAAAGAAAATGGATGAAAAATGGACCTTTTGGGATCAGCATTTGACTCTGAGGCCCTCTCCTCAGATACCTCAGATTTGGGGGAAAGAGGTAGAAGATCTGAGGACAGGGAGATAATACCTAACCCAACCAGAATCTGGGGACTTTTAACACTGTACAGCGGTACAAAATAGGCACTCTGACTCCATAATGAAGAGCAGATCTCCTCTGAGACCACAGGCAGGTATTCGCAGGCAAAGGCACATACACACGCAAGCACACCACTGCCACCGTGTGGGGGTTGCTGAAGGCCATTCTTGCATGTACAGAGAATTGGTCTGGGGAACTGGTGGTCCTGTTGAAACCCAAATTGCCCAGTGAATACAGCAGAAGCAAAACAATTGAGACCAAAAGTGTAATCAGTTACTTGTTTGTGTGTTTTTTTAGAGAGCATGTGCTTTATTTTAAAATTACGTTTTTTCTAAAACACTTTTCAATGTAACATACATACCTTATACAAAATCTGAAACTTACAAAAGAATATAAAGAAGGTGAAAAATTACCCGCATTCTCATAATATCTCTATTAATATTCTTCCACTTTTTTATGTTTGTGAAGATTCTGTTTCTTTTAACAGAGGAGAAATATTTTTTTCTCTCTCTGTAACTTGGTATCCTTAACGTTCTGACAAAATAATGTCCCATGCTATCACAGACTATATGAATGATTTTTGTGACATTTCTTGGTTCTGTCTAATTATTAAGTCAATCCACGTTAGCTGTGGAAAATTGGGAAAATACAAAAAAAGTATAAAAGCATTTAAGTATTCTGTCAGTCAATAACCCAATTATAATCACTGCTGATGGTTTTTCCCGACCCTTTCTTGCTTTGATGGCACCTTTTATTCCACTGATTAGTAACTGATAACTGGCTTGACATAGAGTAATAACCCAGGCAAATACATCCTTCCCGAATTTTCCTATGGCCATTTGAATCCATAAGAAAAGGTGCATTTTTCTTCAGGTGGACTCTGGATTTGTACGTCAGGTGGAGTCCACCTGCCTGAGTTTTGCCTCAAAAGGAGATACTATCTTTATTATACTGGACAATAAACAAAGCTGCCTTTTGCTTTGGAAAAAAATGCTATCTCCACCTTTCAAAGGATACTATATAAACATCCCTGCAAAAGAAGTCCCCAACAAAGGCCATCAGCACCTCCACCTACAAGACCTGCAGAATCTTAGGGGACCCAGGAAGAACTACCTCAAACCGCCATTAACAAAGGCTCTCTGTTGCTGTGTTCTGCATGTTTATTTTTACTTTTCCTATGTTGTCAAATAGTAAACATTCAACTTGCCTCCTCACGAACCAGTGCGGAGGAGAACTTGTCTTGAGAATGAGTAACTAATCATTTCACTTTATTTCAGCTGAGTGTGCTCTCTTCTTACAGAAGTACGCAGTTTCTTCTTTTTAGTCACGAAACATGACCGTGAATATCCTAAGGCTTATTATTCTGACAGTCCTGCCCGGGCGGAAAATTTCAGACCTGTGCAAACTGCACAACTGTCAGTTCCAAGCCTTCAGCTCTCCCCGCTGCAATTGACAGTCTTATCATCCGGGAAAAGCAGAGTCCGTGTAATTTAAGTCAGGGGCGATCATCAGTCTTGCTAAATCGGAGATGGGTGGGGGTGTGGGGAAGAAAGAAGTGCAGGGTGGGTGGCAACACTGAAAGTAGCAATTTTTAAAGCCTCATTTGAGCAGCCAATTAATGGTATCTGGCGCCAACCAAATACAACAGCATAGAACTACTGTTACGATACAGCAAATCATTTTATGTTCTGAAATGCTTGGTGCCAACAGATGTCGTGAGAACAAGCTAAAATGATACTTAAAAGTAACAGTAAATGATGGCGGCTAGTAAAGGAAGAAGCAGACATATCTACTCTCTCAATGTCTGACTGTAAGCAAAGCAAAACGTACACACTTGACATTAAGGAAAAAGGCAGCAGCATCTCTCCATTCAAAATAAACACTGCCAGCAGGTGCGAAACACAGACACGCTCCCCATCCGTACTTGCTGAGGAGACTGCCAAGTAAACACGTGTGTAAGCGTTTCGTAAAAGATGGCAAACGGAAATGCGCATCTGTCGAGAGAACAGACTTCACTCCTGTCATTTCCAGCAGATGGCTGACTTCAAGGTGCTTTTCTCCCAGCCACTGATGAGTCCAGGTTCATGTCTAGACAAGGGTCTGAAAGAGGGGACTAGAGGATCCGAATGCTTTTAATTGTACTGTGCTTATTATCATCCCAACACGGACGTTGTAATGACTGGGCCTTGACAGGCCCGGAGACTGGCTCTTTTCACAGGAATTTTGGTCCCAGAGACATAGGGCTACCTTATTTTTTGCTTTGTCATTGGTATCATTTCTATTGAATATACTACTATATGTCTTTGAAAGCCACCTGGAGTTCTTTTTCAAATGAGAAAAGTGTATAATATAGAATGCGTACGTTCAAGGGGCTGTTGACCTAGTTAAGTGGATGACCCTATTAAAAAATATCCAAGCATCATAAAAGAGGTGTTACACATGGGGGCCAAAGGGAAGAGGGCTCATTTTTGGAAAGAAAGCAGAAAACAGTTCTTAGAGGAAATGGTGTTTCTGGTGGAATCTTACCAGTGTTGAAATACATTCCTAGGCTCAAGATGGAGCTGCTGCTACCCAGGTGCCATGTCAACAAACCAACACTTAGATAACTGTCATGGCCCTATAGATGTCCCTCTTGACCAGAAAGACAGTGTGTCCAGTCAGCCGACCCCGAAACACCAAGCCAACTCTGGGCTTCTCACCCCAAACAAGGCGGACTATGGCCCCAGCCAATCCGGTATGTTCTATTTCTCCCTCCCTTGTTTTTTATTCTTTAACCGCAATAGCTTCCTGCCCCATTTTGCGGCTCTTCAAATGGAGACTGTCCATTTCCCGAAATGTTAAAGTGTATTTGCATCACCTAAATTGTCTTCTTTAACAATTGAACGCCACCGTGGTAGGATCCAGTAAACCACGTAAACCACGTAAGTAGAGTTGCACAGTTCACTAGCTGTCGCTGTTTGAATTTAGGTTTAGTTTATTACAGCATAGTTCCTCAGTCACAATAGCCACATTCCAATGGTCAATAGCCACAAGTGGCTGATGGCTACCATGGTGGCATGTTGACAGCGCAGACATAGAACATCTGTCATCATCGCACAAGGTTCTATCGCCATTGTTTGAGAGTTGTGATTATTAAGTTGGGGGGTGGGGGAGCATGGGCCATTTAGGGATTCACGGATCCCAAGTTAAACCCCAGGCTTTTAAATATTTTGGTCTCTGGCTCAGAGTCCTACTTTTTGCACTCAGTCCTGTCATGTTCTCAGAAGCCTCGAACATTCGAGTGAAAATCCTGCTTCTAATATCTTTGTTGTCTTCACCAACAATGACCCTCTCTTTTATTTCATATCAGCTACACGGTCACTTCCTACAGCTGGTGTTTGTTGGGAACACCTGCCGTCACCTCTGAGATCACTAATATCTAACACTCTGATTACAAACTCCTTCCTTCTAACTCTCTCTCTCTCTCTCTCGCTCACTTCCAATACTTTGGTTCTTCTGACTCATCAAGACTCTAACCCACTGGCATCTAAACTTTTCCCAACAACGTCCTCCTCCTTTGTTTCGGCCTTCCCTATCCAGCTCTCTCGGACCACGTGGACCAACATTGGAACCACTCTCCTGAGAAGACCTTCATTCCCCTTGCCTGTTGACCAGCTCTCAATTCAGCCTGCCAAGACCGCATCCTCAACGGGTCCAACTGTCTGCCGTTTCCCCAGCTACACTTGAACTGCTGGGTAGCATTAGTGAAGAAACACGGAATTCCTTAGCGTTCTACTACAACACACTGATGGCGTCCAGAATCAACGAGGTCTTCTGTATTGCTGCAGCCCTATTGTGCTTCCCTTGTCAAATCTTTCTCCCATTTTCCACACCAACCACTTAAGATATTCTCCAGTCTGCATATTTCTGGAATGACATGTGTGCATCATAACAACAGATGGGAAATAAGCCACGTCCATTGTAAAGGGACTCATTAAATAGACTGATTCATCTGCAAATGCAATACTGCGTACCTATGAAGACAATGGAAAGATCTGCAGGATATATTGTTTTAAGTAAACTAAAGTAAGATTAAGAGTACTATTTATTGTTTCCTTTGTCTAGATGGGCACATTATGTACAGTAACAAATAAACTGTGAAATCTTAGCAGCTTAACATAATACATGTTTATTTCTTGCTCATGACACAACTCATTGTGTGGCAGGTGACTCAGCGATCTAGATGTCATCACCTTAAACATGTGGCCTTTGAAGCCATAACAAAAGAAAGAGCATAAACAAGGCACAGGAGGTTGCATGGGCAGGCCACAGGTGGAGTAATCACTCCTGCCCGCCTCCTATTGGCCAGAAGCTCACATGGCCTCAACCTAACAGCAAAAGCAGCTGGGAAATACCGTTTTCCTGTGTCCATTAGAAGGAAAAAGGGGAGATGACCACATAACAGTGTTTCTGCCACAGTTACATTTAAGTAAAAAGAGTGGGGGAAAAGAGAATATTTATTTAAATTTGCTTCTCTTTGTACTTTTTAAAAGTTTAAGCCCTGGCTGGTGTAGCTCAGTGGATTAAGTGCAGGCCTGCAAACCAAAGGATCGCCAGTTCGATTCCCAGTCAGGGCACATGCTTGGGCTGTGGGCCAGGTCCCTGATGGGGGGTGTGTGAGAGGCAACCACACGATATTTCTCTCCCTCTCTTTCTCCCTTCCTTGCCCTCTAAAAATAAATAATACAATCTTTAAAAAAATTATAAAAGGTACTTCAAAATAAGAAGGGACAAATGCTTTAAAATCTGTTTTAGAACAGATTGGGATTATTCTTTCAGGCCCCCACCTTCTTTCCCAACTTTGCTCTCGCCTAAGAAATAAGAGAGAATAACACAGTGTGACAATTTCCCTAAAATCCTCTCGTGGGATTAACAGCCCTTGACGTCTGAATCATCAAGCACTCTTGTCAACATACAAACACACAGCAATGGAACAACGCAAAAAAGGGAAATCTTCCCTCTTTCTTTATACTATAAACTCCGTGTGTTCAGCTCAATTCTTTGTCCCGATCACTAAGAACCTGGTTACCTGCGCCACCTGTGAACTATTTAGCCCGTTACAGTAGTGGTTCGAAAAGTGTACTCTGTACACCGGCAGCACTGGGAACACCTAGGAGCTTGCGACAAATGCAGATTCCCAGGCCCCCTCCAGACCTGTAGAATCATCAAAAGCTCCGGGCATGAGGATCAGCCCTCCGCACCTTAAAAACCCTCCAGGCGATGCGGTTGCACATGACAGTTGAGAACCACTGGTTCCCGAACTACAGGCCCAAAACCTGGTTTATAAATGTTTATGGGAACACAAGCACACCCATTTACTGACGGCTGTTTTCATGCTGCAAGAACATGCAGACTTGTTAAGACAGGGACTGGCTGGTCCTCAAAGCCTAAACTATTTAGCCCATTACAGAAAAAGTTTGCTGATGTGTTATCTAGAGGATTGGGGGAAAGAAATTGTAAGGGTTTTTATCATTATGGAAAGAAATCCTGAAGTGTATTATTTCTTAGTCTTCAGACCCTTCCCCCTCTGCCCCGAACACACATGCACACACACACACTGGCTGGGAACCAATATAGCAGGCCATGTTCTGTATACTTAGGGAGTTACCAGTGTTGTCTTTAAAAAAAAAGATTTTATTTATTTACTTTTAGAGAGGGGGAAGGGAGGGAGGAAGAGAGGAAGAGAAACATCAATGTGTGGTTGCATCTTGCATGCCTCCTACTGGGGGCCTGGCTTGCAACCCAGACTTGTGCCCTGACTGGGAATCGAACCAGCGACCCTTTGGTTCATGGGCCCATACTCAACTCACTGAGCCACACCATCCAGGGCCAGTGTTGACTTTTGAGATCAGACGGCCTGAGTTTTCATCGTGACTCAGTCGTCCTGCTTTATCACGTTGGGTGAGTTATTCAAGACTTCTGGCCTTCACTTTCCTTACCTGTAGAATGGGCATAACAAGAGGGCCTACTCCATAGGATTGTTGCAAAATTCAACTAGCTGGTACATGTACTTAACACTTAGTATGGAGCACTTACATAGTAAGCCCCAGTGTGCGTTGACTATGCCACTTTGGGCTTTCAGTGCAGAATAGCTATGCAAGAAATGTTAGCTGCTGTGGTTATTTCAGTGACATTAAGACACTTCCAGGACATTTGGAAAGGATGGTTGACTTCTCAGACCCGAGTTTTCTACTTTATCATTCAGTGACGGGGGGAAGTGTGAAGGTCCAGAGTCTTAGGAATTGAAAAGCCACCGCAGACGTGTTGTCCACCCACCCCTTCCTCTAGGGAGCCAACGGCAAAGGAGCCCAGCAGCCCCTCTCCCCTGCACTCCCACTCCACTCCTCCCGCCTCTCCAAGCCTTTGCCAAATAGGAGGAGGAGCATGAGAATGTGATCTGCCTGGCAGTCCCTGATGGCTCCCTTAGCCCCTTCCCCTTTAATTGAGCCACTTTCCTCTCAGTGACTCTTCAGTGAGGTGAACGAACAGTGTGTTTGCAGGCTCCAAGGGCATCATGCAGTCACCCTCCCTCTACCTGCTGAAGTTGACGGCTGGGCTCGTCTCATGGCTCCCTGCCCCTAGGACCTACTTCAAGGGCATGTGACCTGTGCGGTGGCACAGGACCCCGTGCTCAGAAGGACTCGGCGCTCAGCTCAATGCTCAGTGGTCACCCTCTTGAAATTCTTAATTTGTGAACAAGGAACCCCACATTTGCATTTTCTACCAAGCTCCACAGATGATGCAGCCTGTCCCACCTTCATCCTTTGTAGGAACCAGATTTTAAGCAAAGCCTGCAGCCCAAGACTCACTATCTATTCAGGACCCTGTATAAGTGTGAGAAGCTATTTTTTAAAATAAATAACAGCAACAAAATGCGTTAATTTTTAAGAAGGTGAAACACCTCTGGCACTTTCCAAAACAAAGATGGCTAACATTGGCCACCAGATGTCGCCCTAGCTGCATGGCAGGAGAGGAGAATCGTAAAAGGCTACTTAGTTCAGATCTAAGAACTTTTATTGCAATATCTTGCTTTTTTCCGATGAGTATACCACCACAAAGACAGGAAACTCACTGCCCACCAAATCTAAGCAGAACTGTAAGTAATTCTAACAAGGCGTTAATTCAGTTAAATAAAAAATAAATAATGCAAGTAAATTCAGTGTCTTCAGAGAGGCGGACATACTGTAATACAGTCTTGTCCTTTCAAACTGGTAGCAAACACAGGCAGATGCAACCTTGTGATACAGAAGAATAAACATATGTTTGGTCTGAGTGCTGTTTGTGGCACTAAAGCCCTGGGAATTTCCTACTGAATGAGAGCCATCAAGGTGTCTTTTGCATGTTAATGAAGTGATTTGGAAAGCCCCTAAGGCGGGGGTCTGTTTGCCAGGGCAAGCAACCTGGTTTCGAGGGTTGGAACTTCCAGACCCACCCTGACTTTCGGGCAGGGGAGAGGGGCTGGAGGTTGAATCAATCACCAGTAGCCAATTGTTCGATCAACCATGTCCTCACATGTCCTTTGATAGTAAAACTTTAATCTAGTAAGTAAAATGTTTCTCTGCGTTTTCTGAGCCACTCTAGCAAGCTAATGGAGCCCAAGAACGGGGTCGTGGGAACCTCTGAGTCACAGCAGTCCCATTGTTTATTTTTTTCTTTTGTTGCCCTTGCCTGGGGAGAGATATCATATGGCTCCGGGCAATGTCCGAGATTTTACTGCCAGGCTTTTCTTTAGTCCAAGATTTTACTGCCAATGTTTTCTTTAGGATTATTAGGGTTTCAGGCCTAACATTTAAGTCTTTAATCGTTTGGGGATGGTGGAGGGATCGAGCGAAAAAGAAAGAGGACTCATGACACGGACAACAGTGCGGCGATTGCGGGGGGGGGGGAAGAGGGGAGTGAGTGGAGGTGGAAGAGGGTATAAGGTGGATAAATGGTAATGGAGAAAATAGAATTAAAAACAAAGACAAAAACAATAAGCAATGTTGCAGGGAGATCAGGGCAGAAGAGTGCTACAAAGCGGCCACTGGGTGGCAGTAAAGAGGTCACTGTTCCTGCGTTCTACAAAGCGGCCACTGGGTGGCAGTAAAGAGGTCACTGTTCCTGCGGAATAGTCCATCAAAGTGCTGCCCAGCCACATTTCCAGGGCACACAGACAGGAAGTCCACATTTTCAGACTTCCTTGTGTCACAGGTGGGCACAGATAACCAGGTTCTTGGTGATTGTGGACAAAAAATTGAACCGAGCACACAGAGTTTATAGCATAAAGAGAGAAAGAGCAGATTTATTAAGTGATAGTACACTCCACAGAACATGGGAGTGGGCCAACTCTGAGCAGAGATTGACCTCAGGGGCTGGAGGGATTCTGTTCTTATAGGGCAGATCCCTCCTGGCTAGTTTTGGCGGGCTCTTATTGTGCATATACAAGTAGTTGTATTACTTTAAAGCTACTGCATTGTGTATGTGGTTTCCCATGCTTTTCCTTGATTGGCCACCAGAGAAGGGGGTCGCACAATGTTAATTTATTATAATGCTATTATAATGAAGCAGGGGTTGTGTAGTGTCTTCTGCATATGTGCATTCCTGAGTCACCATGATTCAGTGCTTTTCCAGAAAGCAGGGACAATCGTCTTAGTGTTACAGGGTGCAGCCAAGAGGGGGGGACCCCAAATGGACATTTGAAATGGGGCCCAGAACTCAAGGTATCCAGAGATTCTAAGATGTTTTTTTTTACCTCTTCCCCCCACCACAGGTGTGAGTTGGGGGAAGGGGCTCATAGAGCAAGAATGTGCAGGGCAGCTTTGCAGCTAATCCATGGCATGGTTATTTAACATACCTATAGCCTTGGGCTGGTTACCTGAATATGCTAAATAGCTATGGCCATGCTCTGGGCTAGGGGGATGG